>BHFT01014440.1:0-45794 GCA_004320025.1 Laticauda laticaudata | reverse complement strand
GCCGCGGCTTGAGCCAATGTTCCGTTACTGTTTGCTGTTAATTAATAAAGAGTTATTTGTTGGAACCCGGTCTACCGCATGTCTTTTCCGGACAGAACATTAACAGTAAATAAATAAAATCATATAGCAATCACTTGAAGAAAATGATGTGTCTTGGCAGATTTTCCAAATATCATGGCAGTGGGCAATTGCAACTGGCAAGCCTGGAAGTAACAGGATTAAAGAAAACTTCTGACAGCAGCATCTTCAAAAGAATGTCCTGGGCAGGTCTTAACAATAAGACAGTTTTACAGCATGTGAAGTAAAAATTTGGATAGTCAGATCCTAAGTTGCTTAAGGATTAAAAGCTCAATCAATATAAATACATTAAACAAAGGCTGGTAAACAGTTGGTGAGACCCAGCTTGTTGTAGCAATTGAGGCATTAGGCTGGAAACTGGAAGATCAATGAGTTCTCATCCCAGCCTAGCCACAAAGCCAGCTGGATGACCTTGGCCCCAGTCATTATCTCTTAGCCCTAGAAAAGAAGGGAATGACAAACCACTTCAGAAAAGCCTTGCCAAGAAAATTGCAGGGATGTATGCAAACAGTCTCTAAGAACAAAAGAAGAAGAAAAAGTTGGCCAATTAATGCAGGTTGTTTTGTGCAAGCATCATATGAATCTAGGGCTTTGCATCTAGGACAGTACAGCAGATTCTCAGATTCTATACTTGTATAGCTAACAGATAACAGATAATCAGAGTTGTAAGGGACCTTGTAGATCATCTAGTCCAACCCCCCACCCAAGCGGGAGACCCTATATCATTTCTGACAAATGGCAGTCCAATCTTTTCTTGAAAGTGACGGAGCTCTACACAGTTTATTTTTATTTTAAAGGCTAACATGGTTGTCCATCTTATAAGCCACAACCCTGAGCAATTCAAAGTGAGATCAATAAAATAGAAAAAGTAAAACAACATTAGACTAACTTCAATGCTAAACCTTATAGCATATTGCAAGGTACCTTTAAAGAGCTACACTGCAATAACTATGACATTGCACCAGATTCTACTGAAGAAATGGCCAAGTGCAATAGGAGTGATTGTGCAAAGGTGGTTTTTAGCTTCATAGCTGCCACCAGCAAATGTAGTAAGAATGGAAAAACAAGAGAACTGTCAAAATCTCCTGCTGTTTAATAGAAAATAGTAACTCCATCCAAAACTGCAGAAACAACAATATCCAAGCCCATTTTTTATCAACCAACAATACTTACACTTGTCTGGTTTAATTTCAGGCTGATTTGTCATATAGCCCATTATCAGGATTAGGCAATGTGAAGTAAATAATAAAGAGCAACAGGGCTAGGAGATATTAGCATGAAGTTCCCTCTACAGTTTAATGAAATGTTGAACAACATTTTCCCAGCACTACCTTCTAAACCTGGGGTGTCAAACTCAAGGTCTGGGGGGCAGATTTGGCCTGTGGGGATACATAGATCTGGCCCATGGGACTGCCCTGGAAATAGTGAAGGACCAGCCCGCAGTGCCTCTGCCAATGAAAACAGAGCTTCCAAGGGCTGCACCCGACCCTCGCAAGCTCCATTTTTGCTGGCAGAGGTTTGCAGAATACTATCCCAGCTGAAAATTGAGCTCACGAGGGCACATGTGCCCCATGAGCTCCATTTTCACTGGCCGAGGGTTGTAGGAGGCCATTGCAGCCAAAAATGGCTCTCAGGAGCCAGTTTTCTCTGGTAGAGCACTCAGGCCACCACAGGTGCTCCCCAACACAAGTGGTGTCATACTGAACATGCCCACCTTAGCCATGCCTACACCAGCCCCCCGAGGTCAAACACAACCCTGATGCATCCTTCAACTTTGACACCCCTGTTCTAGACACACCTAAAGGGTTGATCAGACAATGTTAAAATGATGCCCATGGCTCAATCTCACCAGATAACGCAGGAAGATATTATTGTTGATGGTACTAAAAACAACCAGAGGCCCAGGAAAATTAGTTTAATTGTACTCCTTCACCCAGTTTTCAACACAGGAAGTCTATAAATACCAAACAATTTCAATATGAGATCCGAGCCTTTTTAAAGGGAATCCAGAAAGTCAATATTACTCAGTATTATTCAGACACACCTGGAGCGAGGAGGATATAATCTTCTAATCAGTTTTCCAAAAAAGAAGCATTATATATATCCCCAGATTAATAAACTTTTTCCTCCAAAAAAGGGTTTATTACTGCCTTCTTTAGGTGGAGAGAACACATCCTTAAAAGAAGAACATACTGAACACATATCTTAACCATGGAACCAATCCTGTCCTGATCAAATTAATTTCCAAAAGGGGCAAGAGGAAAATGAAGAGGTAATAGACATCATCTCACTACATATCTGTCTACATTCTTTAGAAGAATAAGCAGAACCATTAATTGCTAAATGTATATTCTCTGGTCGGTCTCAGTTTGAAGTCCAAGTTAGGATAGAGCCAACTGATTTTACCTGATGACAATTGTTTATGAGCAGTATTGACCTGGTTGCTTTCATTAACATTTTAGCAGAGATACTGAACTACATGGAACAGCTATGCCATCCAGCAAAGGGCCAAAAAAATAAGGAATCTTTACTGCTCTACAAAAGTGGCTCTTTAATGGCTCTATAACAAAAGTGGCTCTTTAATAAACCAAGATATAATTTAGCTCATTAAGAGGAAAGAAAGTTTCAGAACAATAATAGAAATCATCCCCAATGGTTTCAAATGTTCTTATTAGCAAACAATGTAAAAAATTCCTTAAGAACATTGAGGAAAACATCCATTAGGTGCCTGAACAGCAGCATTATAACTAGTCCTGCAATTTGCAGAGCTTCATATTGGTTGTCAGTGTAAAATTGAGATTCTAACCTGAATGTGACAAACAAGATAATTGTTCAGTATATGAAGAATATTTATATTCTTTATATTTAATTATTCTAAGTTATTATACAAAATAATATAACACCATGCTTCATTTGTGTTGTTTGACCTGAATTTCCCAACTTTGAGAGTGCAGGACTGAGAAAGTCACCCAGAGACCAAATGCTGATCTCAGTTTGAAAAGGGTTGCAGATTCCCAGCAGTGCATGACTGGAATATGGGAAAGGCTATTTTATAGTACCCAGGGGTGGGATCCGACAGGGTTAACTACCAGTTTGGTCATTTATGAGGTTCAGTGATTTACAATGTGCTTCCCTGCACGCTGCTGGCACACCTGTAAATTGTCATCAGCATGCTGCGTGCAGAGAAGCAGCCTTTCAAAAAGCCCTTTTTTCCTGCTTTTTTAACTGCAGCTGTGCCNGCCCTTTTTTCCTGCTTTTTTAACTGCAGCTGTGCCTTGCACAGCAGCTGAAGTTGAAAAAAATCAGGAAATAAAGGTCAGGTAAGATCCCAGGTGAGCAGGTGGGCAAAAACATTAGCAGACATAGAACTGGTCTGGTTTTATAGACCAGTTCTATAGAGGTGGACAGAACCGGTAGAAAGCCACCCCTGATAGTACCTATGATTGAACTACATGAGGGGAGAGGGGAGAAAATGCATTGATACATAGGAGAATACTGCAGATAGAAGATACGATTCTAGTTTGAAAAGTCTTGTTAGATAGGTAGTTAATGTGCAAGTCAACTGGAAGACGTTTGACCACGATTAACCTATGCTCCCTCTCTCTCTTCAGATAATGAGGCAGTAACTACTCTATGCATGATATTTTGCTGTTCTCTTGAATTTCAACCTCAAAAGAAAACATTTTTATTTTAATAAACAGTGCTCCCTTTTGAGAGGCCTCGGTTTTGTTTTCATACATGAAATCGGCAGCAGCTTCTGCAAAAGTAAGGGTTTAGCACTGAGATTGAAGGAAGGATTGAAGAACAGGATTTATTCCCAATGACTGTATACGATAGACAAAGGATGAATTTTAGCAAGCTGCAAGTGACAGCAAGTGCGGAATGCTTTCATTTTCCAACAACATTTAGCTTCCTCAGGTGTATTTTGGCAGACAAGTATGCAATAATGTGTAAGGAAACAGTAAACCAATCACTTATCTTAGTTCAAACTTTATACAAAGTACGACTGGGAAAAAAAAGTAATAAACCAATGAAAAACCTATAAATGTTTTTAAATTTAAAACAATCTATGTTTTGACAAGATGGATTTGCTCATCATACTAAACCATAAATAACAAACTCCATTATTGCCTCTTGTGCCATAATAGTCAATATTTTTACAAACTGAACTTAAACATAAGCATCACAGAGTTTGATGGCTATTCTCAGCTCACTTACCAGAATAGTAAGAGCTGTACATTCTGATATCTATACAGTGGAATCTTGGGTCACAAACATTTCTGTTCGCAATCAAATCAGGTTCCAACCAAAAAATCTACCCAATTTTAGAATCGGGTCACAATTCAAAAATCAGATGGCAAAAAAAACTGGCTGCAGGTCCCCTTGCTGTGGCAATTTCCCCTTCTGTGCATATGCAGTCTGTCTGTGCATGTGCAGTCGGTCGTGCTTCTGGTCACGACCAAATCGGATTGCAACTGAACAGATTACAGTCACAACCTGAGATTCCACTGTACTTGATTGTAAACTTTTAACCAAAATGGTAGCTCCTTTGAATATAGATATTGTAATAGAAATGTATAAAAACATTTCATTTCATAGCTCATGTAGTTTTTTATTTCAAAAATTTTACATTAAAACATGATAAGATTTGCTAATGGAGCATAGAAAGGAACTGATAATTCAAGAACCGCAACACATACCTTACACTTTACATATTGTTAGATTCAAATTTAGAATCTAATTTAGAAATTAAAAAGTATAAAATAGTTAATCTGTACAAGAAGTTTCAAAACATTGATTATCACTGTTTTATTAAAGAAAGTAATTTTCCTTATTTACTTTATTTTATTAAATACAGCAGTTTTGTTTATAAAACAAAAAAGAGAGATAATTTCATTCCTTATGTAGTCACACAAACATGCATTAGTGAAAGCAAGGTAATGAAATCATGCCCCAGAATATATCTATGAACTTTATTAGCTATTTCTTGACAATTAAAAATAGAAACAAAGAAAAGGATCCAAATCTCCAATGTCTTCTTTTTTTTTTCTTTTGTTATTGTTGCCTCTTTGATCACAGATGTTTTTAATTTAAACAAAAAAAAGACCCAGGGCCATGGGCAGCCTTAAAAACATCTTTTTTGGTGGTCCTTGGTATTATCTCTGACCATGATTGATGAAAATTCAAAGTGGTTTCCTGCCATATTGAGGTGAGAAAGAATGAGACATTGTAATGTAAGCTCTGGAATAGTCATCTATTCAAAACAAAACAAAAACAACATTCCTGAATTCTCCTTTCTCATACCACCCATCCAAATTCCTGACAGCTGGTCACTCATGGCACCCAAAATATTGCTGACTGCAAGCTTAAAGATTATGTACTGGAAGAAGAGACTGTGTATGCCAAATGTGCTCAGAATTAGGAATAGTAGCAACTGAGTTAGAAACTAGTATAATTATTTGTTCACATTGAAAACGTGCACAGCTCACATTTCGTACCATATTCCTCTGGCATCTGGCCAGTCACGGGCCATTCCGGCACACGTTAACAAAGGGGAAACTGGCTTATCAAATAGGAAATGGTCCTGGAGACCAGCATAATTCAAGGCAGAGGGAAAGAAAAGAAAAAGAAAAAAGTTGAATTATAATGATGAATCAGTTCACAGAGGTGAAGAGTGCAGAAAAATAATACTTGTTTTTTTCCCCTGGAAATAAAAGGCTGTGTTTCCAATATAAATGATTATATTTTTAATTTCATGTAGTTTTAAGGTTTTGTAAAGCATTCATAGAAAAAAAAATATTAAAGTATTAAAAGTATTCTAAAATAAAATTAAATTATGCTTAATACATTTAAATTCAACATAGGGTTAAATTAACTTTAAGGAATCATAAAATAAGATTTGAGTCATACTTACTACTTTTACATAATATTTAATTAATCAATACTCACAAATAAGACACAAGGCTTATTAAAATAACAATAGAAATAAAAAACTAATTTATTCTAATCTTTTTATGTTGCTTTTGCTGATTAATTCTGCTCTTCCTTTCTGGTTAATCCTCAATTACAACTCAGTTTTGTTTTATGTGTACTTACAAGTCTGTTCATTAACACATTTCCTAAGTGTTCTTAGGATTGCAGTGTATTTGCATTTTATCTTTACATTTATTTTTAACCCTCATTTTAACCAAGCCCTCACATAAATATTTTTAAATCAATGGATTATGAATTCTTGCATACTTTCTAGAGTAATTTGAGGGGGAAGAAAAATCAATCACAGCTGGAAAATGTTGATTGATTGATATTCAACAGGCAAGGAATAGTTTGTTATATTCTAATGTGGTGAAGAAAATAAATATAACCAACAAAATGAAGACTCTGTTTTCTCCTGATCTTTTAAACATGACAGGGTGAATGCCAGCTCTTCTCTTTGTCTAATCCTATCAAAACCAAATTAACCTGCCTGCCCCAGAGTAACTCTCTTACCTAACCAGCCTAACCAACTTTAGTTGATCTCAGAAAAACCAAACAGAATTATCGTAGAACCTCAAGAAAACTCAGAATTATAAACAAAACCGGGAAACTGAAAAGCCCAGAAGAATGCAAGGACAGTTACTTCCATGTCTTCATAACCATGTCCATGTAATCTCCAGGAGTTACTTCAAGAAAGACTCTTCACATTGTTAGTCATAGCCTTCTTACCTATGCTCAGGTTTGGCATTAAACTTACATCAATTAGCTGTTGTTGCTCCTTTTCAGACATAGTTGTCAAGCTATAATATTTTCCAGCAAGGTCTTGTTTTAGCCCAGACAAAGCAGTGACAACGACGTTTTCAACAGCTCTTCTCTCTGCCCTGGAGCAGGCGGGAGGGAGGCTCAGGCCACGAACACTTCGTCCCGTGCGTACACGGGAGGAAAAAACATAACGCTCATCAAATTGTCCTTGGGCAATCTGTCCAAAATCAAAGAGTTTGAAACTATATTGAGACAGTTGTGAATTATACCCCAGGATACTCAGGATCAGCCTCAGATATTTTGGTGAGAAAGAACCCTAATCCTTATCTCAGCCAGTTGTGTAGCAAGTTAAAACAGTCAGTATAGAAACCATGATCATTGTCAAAGCCCTGGCCCCAATTTTACATGGATTATAGCATGTGTAAAAGGAGCAGATTTCAATTTTGAAGCTATATCCTCATCTTAATTCCACCCCCTTTCTTTGCAGATACCTTGTTTTCTGTTTTACAAAACACAAGGTTACAAGAGAATACACATCCTAACATGAAATAAATGCAGCAAGAATACCAATATTATTTGTAACTCAGATAAAGCTCTGAAGTGGCTGGACAGCAATATGGAGAAACGTGGCTTTAGATTTTGAAGTGAAGGAACAAATCCAGGAAATAAAGCAAGTACAATCTGAAGGCTAGGTCCCACTGGCCGATGGATGCAAAACATATACATAAAGGACACAGTGGACGAGCAACATTTTGGGGGTGGCTCCATCCATTGTCATTCGCTCCAAAAAGTGGCGAAAATTTGCATAAACAGAATGGAAAAGAACGGAAAAGAACGGACGTGTAGTGTATTCAGCGGGGATGTTAAATGGATTTTCATAGGAAGCCTAGCGGATGAAAGTGGATGGAAGCGGATGAACCTCTGAAGGGGTTCCGGGGCAGATTTCAAAGCAGACGCATAGTGGATGAAAGCGGATGCATCATATATGCCTAAAGGAAAGAGAAAGGGGATGCCGCGCAGATGTATATCGGATGTTGCAAACACTAGCCCTTTTCTATTTCTTGTGTCTCCTAACGAGATATAGCGTTCCAATTGTGGTTACCCTTTTCTTTCCTCCCTCTTTTCCGTTTTCAGCTGCGCGGGATGTGGAGTTGCTGAGGATTGCCCAAGAGATGCAGAGGAGATCTACAGCGGACTTCGTAACAGATGAATATAAATGGACATAAAACATTTGTTGCTCATATGGTACGAGGGATTTACAATCATACACCGGCGGAAGTTCATCCGTTATCACAAAGTTTTTGTGCAGCATCAAAACTTTCATTTGCGTGGGGCTGGAGTTGTCATGAAACTCACATGTGACGGATGTGCACGGATTTAGAGCGTATGAAGACATGTATATTGCATATGGACACATGGTGCATAGGCGTTTCATTCCAATGGCATGGCAAGCCCTTTTTTTAACGTTTTACATCCTCTTTGCTCCATAAGTTGCATGTGGGTCGGGCCTTTCAGAGTATTTCAGTCAGAAATATTTAGTAGGATGTTGTTGTTTTTCATTTTTAAACCTGGAAAGTATAGTAACTATCCAAGACTAAAGGTACTTGTATACTTTTTGTTCTGTATAACTTGAAGGTTCCAAAGTAGTCAATTCTGATGGCCAAAAAAGGCCAGTTAGTGGATTGTTCGATTAGGAACCATCCAAGAAGCCGCTGCAAAGGCGGCAAGATTAAATTAATGTCATTGGTACAAGGCCGGCGCAGCCTCTCTATTAAGGTCTGCGCGGTTGAGCACGATGGTTTGTTTACTGTTGCTGTTAACGTAAAGGAGTTGTTGTTTGGAAGACCCGGTCTCACAATGCTTCTCATTTTCCGGATGGAACCTTGGTGACGAGTGCTCCTGAAGCGGAGACCGGCATCGTGGTGAGAGGAAAGACCAGCTAGCGAGATGGCTTGTACATAACATGCCGCCACACCATTCAATCCCAATGGAGAGATTGGGTTTATATTGTATCGTTTCCTTGATGTTTCGTGAAGAGTCACGAAATGGAAAGAAATTCGGCTAATCAAGTTGAAGAGGGCTGTCTTCGTAAACATTGCAGGCAGCCGTTATTTATAAGGATGGCCAAGGCCAATTGCAAAGGCCAGAGCGTTGAAACAGGATGACCGGTCTGAGGCTTACCAATGCTGAAAGCTCACTACGTGCCAAGTTGTCTCAACTTCATTCATGATTTTATAAGAGAGACCAGAGGGAACTGAACATTGCTATTTCTTCGTGAAGCTTGCGGCCATATTGGGGGGAGCCTAGCGTGAATTTCCAAATATGAGAGTGGCAATGCGGAAGATCCTGTCTCGTGGTTTTGGTCTTAGGGACCTCTACCTTTCAAAGCAAACTATTAACAGACCAACATAATGTCGGCGAGGCAATCGCGGGAGCAACTAGTCGTGAACTGCAAAGAAATCAGCGGCCCACATGAAAGATGATGAACGCCTAGTGCTGACAACGCACAACCCTCCAAAGGAAAAAGATCTCAGGTGGAGGAGGAGCAAAGCTGCCCAAACACACACACGAAGCCTAACGAGGTCATCAAGACCTGTATGAAGATGACCATGAGGTCCACTTGCATTTACGCAAACCACAAAAGGCGACAAAAGGAAAGAAAAGTTGGCAGGAATGCGGCTGGTTTGGGGAAACCACCCCCAAGCGGAGTTTGCAGGTTCCTTGATCTCTCTGTCGGTTTGCGAAACAACCGGGAGCATATTCGAAGGAGCTTGCCGAAACATCAAAGACAGCAGCCAGTCCCTTAGCGGACACCAGGGTAATTAAGGGTATCTCCCTTAAACCAAGAACTTGAGCCATTCGAGGGTAAAGCCTGACAGAAAAATAGGTCGAGAGCGTCAGCATAGGGTAACCAGCAACCGGAGTGAGGAACACACTCAGGACTGTTTCTATTTAGGAAGCGCACACGGAGCGGATAAGCGCGGAAAAAAAGTACGAGATTGTCATGGGAGTGTCCATTGAGGCAAGCCCTTGTGAGAATGGAAGTCGATCCTCAGGGATCTTTTCTATCAATTGGTTGTCTTGGAAGCTGGGCTAGTTGCATCGATCTCACCCTTTCCATGGCGCGTTCCATGGAGAGAAAAGCCGAGGACAAGATTGCCGACCCGCACCGCTTGATCCTAGCAGGAATGAGCCATCGCAGGTCAATCTAGACACCTCAGAAAAAGCCCAGGGTGGTGGGCGATCCCCACTCCTGCGCGGACTACCAGTCCATCGACGTGAGGACTGAACCTAAAGGGGGGAGGGGTGTTCTGGTTTAAGTGAAAGGTTTCCAAGTAGTCATCTGATCTGGCCAAAAAGGGCCAAGTAGTGGATTTTGCTTCATTAGAACCAATTCAAGAAGCCGCTCAAAGGCGGCAAGATTAAATTAATGTCATTGGCTACAAGCCGGCAGGCAAGCCTCGATATAAAGGTCTACCGCGGCTTGAGCCAATGTTGCTGTTAACTGAATAAAGAGTTGTTAGTTGGAACCCGGTCTCACGTGCTTCTTTTCCAGATGGAACACTTTTATAACTGTAAAATATGCATCTCATATCTCCCATATGAATTACCTCCTATCCCATAGCAGCTTTGCGACAGACGGCAGGAAAAAAACACACAGTGCAGATACATGTGGGTTATACTGTTTCCAGAGCTAAGAGGACACTTGCTGAGTATCCTATAGTTGCTTTAATGTAACACATATTTTTGTTAGTTTGTTAAGGGAGTTTTATCTGGTTTGGCTTGTGGTATGTTTTATTTGGTCCTATCCTTCTAAGCTGTCGTAAATTTTTGAGAAGGTAGTACTGAAATACTATTATCAACCATCATATTCTTTTACTGTTGTTCTCAAACCAGTTTTCTTCAGTTTTTTTCCTCTTTAAGACTTAAGTTGGGTCCTACCTTTGAAGAATCCAAGTCGGTATGATGCTTCATTAGTTTGGGGTCATATCCATTATGTCTTACTTTGATAACAGGATCAAAAATCTCAGCAAATACCTGTCAAGTAATAAAGTATATTACTTAGTATTTAGTTCCCCTCCCCCATGCGATTTCTTTTTATTTTTTAATCATTTATTTTGTAGATTATTTATTTTGTTCAGGCTATCTATGCTCATAAATCAGTCTGAAGAAATGCCCAAAATTCTCAATAATATAAAACCACCACACACATTGTTAATTTTTTGGTGGTACTTTGAATATTTTTTAACAAATTGCAGTTTGCCTTCCTGAACAAGATCCTCAAGCATATTGTGATGGTATCTCAGCTCCAGGAATTCTACAATGTATTGATTAGCTAGCCTCATTTATATTTTGGCTTCAAGCATTTTGGGAAAATAAAACTTTGACCACCCAGATAGGTGATTGATGTAGGACCTAGACTTGGGGATGGGGGAAAATTCTTGGGTGGTTTACTTTGTAGTCTGAATGCTGCATTGAACCATTGACCATCTTCGAGATCAATGTTTCTTAAAATATGGACACAGGGTCCCCAAGATCCTGTTAGGGGTCCACAAAATCAAAATTATTTGCCAGCCTATGCTGAAAAGTAATGCAGTAATTCCATCAAACAATAATGAGAAGTGTTAGAAACAGCGAATACATCAGTTTTAATTTTTAACATAATTAATATTAATACATATAATTCATACAAACAAAAGCTGTTTTGGGGTCCTCCATAATTTTTGAAAATGGGAAGGAATCTGGAGTCAAAAACAAGTTTAAGAAATGCTTTTGGTATTCCATACCTAAAATATCACAGAGCATATTTAAATAGAAAGGAAGAAATTTTCCAAACAAGATTCCAAGGTTGTTCTTGGAACTACTAAACAAAAGCAAAAACTAAAAGACCCATTATCACATTTTAAGAGGGTTCACTGTGGTTACTTTGTTCAAGTTTAATAAGAAATAAATGAGAAAGGGCAGGGCACAATGAGCTGTAATGTGCCAAAGAAAAGTTTATTGTTTAATAAATTTCACAGACACTTTAAGACCCCTCTTTCTTCCATTGCATTGATTTAATAAGGAGAAAAAAATAGAGGAACACTCACAGTAGGTTTGCCACCTTTTCCTAGTCTCTATAAAACTTTGGAAACATTCGTTTTGAAAATCTATAGGAATTATTTATTTCCTCCTGTTGCTGGGAAGCAGTGCAAGCTCTGCTATGGAACTTCTGGCAAAGAGAAGTTTTATCTGTTTTATACTTCAGGCAAACCCAGGAGACACTGGGCTGCCTCTGCTTATTTTATTCTGCCAAACACTAAAGTGTTGGATTCTTTATTATGTGAAGATAATAAATAAAATAAGAGTCTCCTGTTCTTATTCTGGACCCAGAAAATTAGTGCATAAATATTTTAAGAGGATTCTTTATTAAAAATACACACACACACACACACACACACACACACACACACACACACACACATATATATATAATTGATTTTTTTTTTTTTTTAAGTTTCGCGGGACTTACTTTATTATTGTGCTGTTCAGCTTCTTCGGGTATTATCCCCCAGTCATTTAGTGCTGGTTTAAAGTTGTAGCAAACGTTTTCGGCGAATCTCATCTGCCATCATCAGGCTTCCTGTATTGAGTTCGTATGTGGTCAGGCCGTATCACAAGCCATTATTTTAAATTTGGGGCTATGCCTACACTGTTTGTCCAGGATGGTTTTTTGTTACATCCTGATTGGTTGGGACTCTTGTCTGTGGTTATATTGGTCTTGTGGAGTTTGCTGTGTTCATGTTGATTGGTGTTCTAATATCTTCTTCTGTTTGTTGGCTTTTTTTTTTGTTTTTTTGGTCTTGATATGACCTGGCAACATATGCTGTTCCTGTATTGGGAGGCTTTTCGTGCAGCTTGGCTCTGAGTAGAATGAGGCTATGCGTTTATTGGAAGCTAGGTGTTCATTGAGTACCTGGTGTGGATGGGTGTGTTTGAGACGTGGAGTCATCAGGGGATCGTTTGTGCCAGAGTGTTTGCCCGTGGCTTGTGGTCGGTGAGAACTGTTTTTGTTTTCGAGTGCTTCCAAATAAGTTGCAGTCTGGTTTAATCATCTCTTCCATTCATATGCTCCAGTCCCTCAATCTCCATGGCTTCTCTGATAACTCTGTGGCCGGGGTTCTCTCACAGTGGCTAGGGCTTGGTGCACTGATGCCGATGCTTTGACCTGTGGCTTCATGTGCCGGACTCAGTGAGGAAGTCTGCCTCCAGCTTTCTACTGAGTTTTGTATTCAATCCAGGTGGGTAGCAATATACACATACACACAACTCCAATGATGTGGATGGTGCCCGGGGGAGGCTGAACACGCACACTATGTGGGCGCCCACAAAAACTTAAAAAACAAATATATATTTAGTGCATCGATGACCAGCCACATACATTGAAACAGACCAATAGAAGAATGAGTACCGCCTGGATATGAAATACAAAATTCAAGGTATAGAAAAGCTGGAGCAGACTTCCTCACTGTCTGGCACATGAAAGCCACAGGTCAAAGCATACGGCATCAGTGGCACCACGGCCCTAGCCACCTGTGGAGAACCCCGGGCCACAGAAGTATCAGAGAAGCCATGGAGAATGGAGGGGGACCTGGAGAGCATGGAATGGAAGAGATGTATAAACCAGACTGTCAATTATTTGGAAGCCACTCATAACAAAACATCTCCACACCACAAGCCAGGCAAACACCTGGGCACAAACAGATCCCCCTGATACCTCCAGCCTCAAACACACCCCAACCAGGTACCCAAATGAAACTAGCTTCCTAATAAATGATAGCCGTCGTCCATTTACTTGGAGCCAAGTGCACGAAAAGCCTCCAATACAGGAACACAATGTTGCCAGCAATCAAGACCAAAAAAAAAAAAAGCCACAAAACAGAAGAAGATTTTAGAACCACCAATCAAGCAGAACACAGCAAACTCCAAGACCAATAAACACAGACCAAGAGTCCCAACCAATCAGGATGTGGAAAAAACCATCCTGGGACAACAGTAGGCTAGCCCCAATTTAAAACTAATGGCTGTGAGAGCCTGACCCAATACGAACTCAATACAGAAGCCTGATGATGGCAGATGAGATTCTGCCGAAACATTACTACAAACTTTAACAGCACTACAATGACGTGGGATAATACCCAAAGGAAGCTGAACAGCACACATATAAGTACCCGCGAAGCTTAAAAAGAGACCAACATCCATACAAAAGCCTGATGAGGGCAGATGGATTCTGCTGAAACGTTGCTACAACTTTAACAGCACTACAATGACATGGAATACTGAAGGAAGCTAAACAGCAACACATGTAAGTACCCGCGAAAGCTTTAAAAAAAGAAATATCTGACTTCTACAGGGAGGAAATAAACAGCCAGATCAAAAGCTTAGAGAAGCTGGAAGTTAAAAGAGCAGGAATACTATGTGACCACAAATTCCTATGCAGCTGCAGAACACAATGTAACACCAACCTGCTTCAAATAACATTTCATAAGAACACAAGCAGCTACCAAACGTATCCTTGAAAAGAACAGAGATAGCTCTACTCAGAAATGAAGTTCACAGTGAAAAGATTCCAATAGATCAGTTATTTAAACAAAGATTTGCTAGCACTACACCTGGAATTGAGCAGCAAAATCCATCCTCTACTTTGGATAAAATAAAACAACTTACAACTTGGAGAGCTGAAACTGAACCCACTTACAAAAATGAAAAACTCTTAAAGAACTAAAGAAATATAGAACATTACAAGAAAACCCCAACAAACTCAGAACAAACTGAACAATTAGTATATAACGTTTCCAACAAAGACTCAACAAAACAGAAAACAGATGTCCTATCCAAAGGATTCAATTATGCCATAGCACCCCAAAAAATCCAACAGAATCATCCATATTGTGCAGTAGAATCCAGCCTAACCAAAATTAAACACAGATGAAGCTGACAGAAATAAGACACCAGGTTACTCACATCTTATGCACAACGAAACCACCAAAAAATAAATTTGCAAAAGATGAATTCAGAGCACTACAACACCTGAAAAATGATAACAGCATAATAATACTCCCAGCAGACAAAGGAAATGCCACAGTAGTAATGGACAGAAAAGACTATGAAACAAAATTGACAGACCACTAAAATACCAAGACTCACATACAACCTATAAACACAGACCAACCACATAGTCTAGAAAAATTAACCAGAGAAAATTATAACCAGCCACATAAGCAAAGAAATCCAACAGATGATCATCCAAGAGAAATCTTCTAGATACCCAAATTATACGGCCTCCCAAAAATACATAAAGAAGGCATACCTCTCAAACCATAGTCAGGCTCCATAGGAGGCACCATTACAAACCTAGCAAATACTTAGCAAAACAACTACAGTCCATGCTGAAACGCAGCTTCATATGTACAAAACTCATACCACTTCTTAGAAATGAATCAAAGATCTACACGTGGAACAAGAAGATCTGCTTGTAAGTTACGACGTGGTTTCACTATTCACGTCAAGTCCCGATAAGAAAAAACTCTTGGAATCATCAAAAAATAAAATACCACCAGCTAAAGACCTCATGGAACCAGCTAACACAGCCGCCTAACCAACACATATTTCAATAACAAAGGACAAAGATACAAGCAAATTGAAGGAGCCCCTATGGGATCACCACTGTCACCCGTCATTGCAAACCTTTCATGGAAGAATTCAACCAGAGCCCTGGCTAATGCCACCCACCACCCAAACTATGGCTAGAAACATCGATGACACATTTGTGATTTGGCCATGGAAAAGAAAAACCTAAACAATTTCCTAACACACCTAAAAACACACCACACCCCCAAAATCAAGTTCACCATGGAGAACGGAAAAAAACAAAACAAACTACCATTCCTAGATGTACTAATCTACAAAAGAACAGATGGCACATGGGACACACCGTATACAGAAAGAAAACACACACCAACCGCTACCTCAATGCCATCCCACCACCACCAGCACAGAAAAATTCCGTGGCAAAAACACTAATTACCAGAAACCAAACGCCTGGCAGATAAGACACAATAAAGACTGAATTATGCACCCTACTGAAGTAAGTATTGACAGCCAATGGCTTCCACAAAAACAAAATCACCAACTTGAACCACAAAAACAACAAAGACATAACAGAGACCTAGAAGACCAACAGACCTATGAACAGCTGCTTGCCTCATAAAGTACTACAGATAAAATCAGTAGATACTAAGAGGCATCACATCAAGACTGCCTTAAAACAGACAAAAAAATAGCAGCCATCCTGAGGAACCCCAAGACAAAATTGACCTGGAAACCAAGGCATATACGAATTCCTACAGTTTATGCCCGGCACATACATTGGACAGACAATAGAAGAATAAGTACCCGCCTAGATGAACAAAAATGCAGTAAAAAGCTGGACACACCTCCTCACATTAGTCCAACACATAAAACCATAGTCACAACATCAACTCAATTGGCTCAAAAAACCCTAGCACAAAAAGAAACCCAACACCAGAATCATCAGAGAAGCCATGAGTTGAAAAAAGACCTGAAGCATGAATAAAAGTAGTAAGAGATGATTCAGCAGATGTCAATCATTTGGAAACCTGCACTCTCAAATATAGAAAAGATCTCCACACCACAGGCCAGGCAAACACCTGAGCACAGACAGACGCCCTCTGATGCCTCCAACTCAACACCCCCACACCTGAGCAAGACAGACTCCCCTCGAGCCTCCAACTCAAACACCACCCCCCACCAGGCACCCAGGTGAAACCTAGCTTGCTAATGAATAGCAGCCGTCCTTTCAACACGAACCAAGCTGCACTGAAAGCCTCCAACACACAAGAACAGAGTGTTGCCAGCCAATCAAATCCACAAAACAGACAGAAGAAACCAGCAAACACCAATCAATCAAACTCCAAGTCCAATGAACAGCAGACCCAGGCTCCTAGCCAATTCAGAATGGACCAGCCTCGATTGTTGAAACCAGGAGCTGTTGAGACCACATCCATACAGAACCATACAGAAAGCAGATAGGGATTCTGCTGAAACGTGCTTCAACTTTAACAGCACTACAATGACGTGGGATAAATACCCGAAGGAAGCTAAACAGATATATACAATATATATATATATATATATATATATATATATATATTGATATATATATGTATATATATATATTATATATATTAATTATAATATATATATATTTTTAAGCTCTCGCGGGGTACTTACATTTGTTGCTGTTTAGCTTCCTCTGGGTATATCCCACGTCATTGTTTTGTTGTTCTTGTTAAAAGTTGTAGCAACGTTTCAGCAGAATCTCATCTGCCATCATCAGGCTTCTGTATTGGAAGTGTTGACGTCTCCCTTCCATAAGACAAGCCTAGGATGGATGCAGATGAGATTCTGCTGAAACTGTTGCACAACCTTTAACAGAACTACCACATGAAGCTACAACTTTAACAGAACGTACAATGACGTGGGATAATACCCGATAGCTGCACTAAACAGGCCAACATATATATATAATAAATATCTAAATAATATTATATATAAAGTAAGATATAATAAATACTTAAACAGCACAATATAATATACTTAGTATTATATATATATTTATATATAATAGTATATATATATATATATATATATATATATATATATATATATATATATATATATAATATTATATATATATAATAAAATAATGATATTATAATATATATATATATATATTATATTGCTGTTTAGGCTTCCTTCCGGGTATATCACCACGTTCCAGCTTTTTTACTCTTATTACAAAGACATAACAGAGACCTAGAAGACCAACAGACCTTGGAAGCTGTCTTTGCCTACTAAGATCGGTACTACAGATAAAATCAGTAAAAGAATATTACAGCAGGCATCACATCAGACTGCCTTCAAAAAACAGACAAAAAAATAGGCAGCCATCCGAGGAACCCAAGACAAATTGACCTGGAAAACCAAGGCATAATACGAAATTCCCTGTACCATCATGCCCGGCCACATACATTAGACAGACCAATAGAAGAAAAGTACCCGCCTAGATGAACACACAAAATGCAGTAAATAAAGCTGGAACGACACTCCTCACACTTAGTCAACACATGAAAACCCGAGGTCACAACATCAACTTCAAGGCGAACCAAAACCCTAGAGCCACGTATAGAAAAGCCCCAGCCACAGAATCATCAGAAGAAGCCATAATGAGATTGAAAAAAGACCTGACAGCATGAATAAAAGAGATAGATTCCAGCAGACTATCAATCATTTGGAAGCCTGCACTCTCAAATGAGGAAGATCTCCAACGACACCAACAAACACAAACAACACATGAGCACAGACAGACTCCCCTCTGATGCCTCAACTGAAACACCCCCGCCACCTTAGGCCACGCACAGCAGTGAAACCCAGCTTGCTAATGAAGAGCAGCCGTCCTTTCACACGAAGCCAAGCTTGCATTGAAAGCCCTCCAAACAAGAACAGAAGTGCTGGCGAGCCAATCAAAGCCACAAAACAACGACAGAAGAAACCAGAACACCAATCAATCAAACTTCCAAGTCCAGATGAACACAGACCAGGCTTAATAGCCATCAGAATAGACCAGCCTCAAAATTTGAAACAGAGGAACTGTGAGACACAACTTCCAATACAGAAAGCCTGAATGATGGCAGATGAGATTCTGCTGAAAAACGTTGCTACAACTTTAACAGAACACTACAATGAGCTTACAACTTCAACAGAACTACAATGGACGTGGGATAATACCCGAAGAAGCTAAACAGCACAAATATAAGTACCGCGCGAGAGCTTAAAAAAACAAATATATATATATTATAATGATATAATATGTGTGGTTGTTGTGTGTATGCATATGTATGTATGGTATCTATAATATATCTATTATATATCTATATCTATCTATATCTATCTATATCTATCTCATCTACTATCTATCCTAATCTATCTATTATAGAAGATCTATGTATTAAATATATATACGATTATCTATATTAATATATATGGAGAGAGAGAGAGAGAGAAAGAGATACTCCTGAACCAGATCGGATGAAGAAGAAAAACATTCTGGCACAGCATAGGCTAGCCCAAATTTAAAACAGAAATGTTGTGAAAGTCTGACTCACAGAATGAACACTTTTACAGAACCAGATGATGGCCAAATGAGATTCTGCTGAAACCGTTGCTACAATTTAAACACAATTATAATGATGTGGAAAATACCCGAACAAAGCTGAATAACATACATACATACATACATACATACATACATACATACATACATACATACATACATACAGGCTTCCATCTAGATTTTGTGATGCCTCCTCCTGTGTCCTGTTAAACTAAGTATGTTGATACAACTTGTATTATCAAGGTATTGAAATCTCAGCTTTTCTTTTGGACACTGGTCGTCCATTATTTAATAATCTAACTGTCTATAGAAAATGCATAATAATGTGGATATTTACATAGCTAATCTTTCATGTGACAGTAAAGTAAAGGTAAAGGTTCCCCTCACCACATATGTGGTATCATTTTCACCACGCTAGTCATTTTCTGCTCTAGGGGGAGGTGCTCAGAAGAAGAAAAAGAACCAGCCGCTGTCCGAAGATGTCTCCATGATCATGTGGCTGGACAGTAAAGGTGCACGCATGTGAGAGTAGCTGGATACTTTTACAATTAGACTTTTATTTCAATTCATTGACAAGGCGCTCATTTTTAAGCTGAGCAGACAAGTCAGCGACTGGAAGCCAATACATGTTGCCTTCCGTTGGAATAAATGTCCATCTGGGTTCAGTTCCAAGTGGGGAGAAAGACACTGGAAATATGGAGGCTGCTTGGAAGCATGGTTTAATAGTGAAGCAGAACTATCAAGCACATGTCATTCTGGGTAGATGACCACATGGATTGGAGAGTGAGATAAATTTATACCCTCTCTTGGGACTTGCAAGAAATGTATCCTATTGGTTNTTATACCCTCTCTTGGGACTTGCAAGAAATGTATCCTATTGGTTGTCAGACTTGCAGGCGGCTATGCGGGGTCCAGCTAACCTTGTGTTCTCTGTGTCCCAGGTTTGGTTGAATCTTGATGGGTGATGAGGTAATGAAGAAGGTTATGTTCTGAAAGGGTGTTGAGCAATTCCTATTATGGCTAAATGGCTTTGTCCTGGTTTGGACCTTGAGTGAGGGCTAATCCTATCACCCTGGAGCTGAAGGCCTTTTGTCTTGTAGATATAATGGCCCAGTCTTTCTGGGGCTATTAACAAAGGTGGGGGCTCCTTTCCAAGAGCATGTTTCTTCCTTTCTCATCTAGGAAGGTATAATATTCTGCCTTTTTAATATTTCCTATAATAATTCATTCTTCTAGGGGAGGGGTGGGTGCTAACTTTCTACACTTTTGTGCTGCATTTTTATTATCCAAGACATGGTTATGCAGAGTATGTCTTTTATACTGTTCTTTTTTTCCACTAAATTTCACCCAGAGAGATTTAAAAAAAAATAATCCAGCGAACTTCCCCAAAGACAAAAACAAAATAGGATTAATCCCATGGCTTGAATTTTGTGCTGACCTCCTTGTCTTCCTAAAAAGCTGCCTATTTGCAATGCACCCATCATTCTCTAATGTTTTTATGAAATAAATAAAGATGTCGAAGAAACCCTGTGATATGATACAAACTGTTTCACCTCATAGGATTCTTCATCTCCTGCGACCATGCCCACTGTTTTAATGAAAGGGTGTCCAGGATTATCAACACCAGTTTGGATGCACTGATCCAGTGTGTAGCCTCCGGGAGTCATCTTATCCCTCAGTTTGGCATAGATGGTTGGAGTGAGGCATTCAGCCATGCAATTGTTATGTTTGCGAAGATCAGGGTAGTCTGCACTGAGTAGAAAGAAATGTAAAGTTTCAGTAATGAGCAGGAAATGCTTGTTTCCACTTATCACTTCATTAATAGAAACTGTGGCATTCAATCAGCATAGGGGTCCCCAAACTTGGCAACTTTAAAACTACTTTAAAGCTATGCTGGCTGAGGAATTCTGGTAGTTGACATCCACAAGTCTTTAAAGTTGCCAAGTTTGGAGACCTCTGAATCAGCACCTTACTATTCTATAAGTCTTGGATGCCTTTAAGAATGAAAAGCAATCTGTATATTTTCCAATGAATTTGATAGTTAGAGAAAAACAGCAGAAGAGTTGTCAGATGGGCATTTATGATTTGTAAGAGAAACAAACTTAACAGTGTAACTTTGGAGTATGCTGGTTTCCAGCTGAAATGGCAGTGTTAGTTTCAGTCAAGAATGGCAGCACTTGGACAGATGGAAAGGGGAAAAATACCTTCAAAATACATATTTGTGTGTTTCTCTTTCATTTCCAGAACAAGATGCATGAACTGAAGAAATAACTGATATGAATAAGTGTTATTATGTCTCTTTACATTTTATTCTTTATGATATTTCCACCCCATCTTTCTTTTAGGGATACAAGGCAGCTTTACATGGCTTTTCCGCTGCCAAATTTTATCTTTACACTGGTCTTGCAATATGGATCATAGCAACTCACCCAGAAAGATGCAATGAGTCTTATGGCTGGATGAGATTAGAACCTGGGACTCCCCAGATCTAACCCAATCAAATTAGATATTCAGATATGGATATTTTGCATCCCAATATTAAAAATCAGATTTTAACAGAAGAATAGGTTGCCCAATTATTGTACGCCAACCAATTTTGAATTAATTCAGTGAAAACAGACCATTTAGCCACTCTCAATCTTAGTTGTCTCCTATAGTTATTGTAGAGCTTAAATAAAAGATATCACTTGGAGAAAAACAGGTTACCAGTGAAATGAATAATACTACCTATTAATTATTATAAAAGTTTCACATTAGAATCTAGTATACATTTGTAAGATGGCAGGTCTTATAAAATGTAATAGTATATTTCTAAATAAAGACATTATTCTAATCATATACCTGCATATTGAAGACAAAGCACGATACCTTTAATTTATAATAGTAGCATTGGATTTGTGCCAAAATAACTAATCTGAAACAGCCTTTTAAATTCAGCTTCTGATTTCCCATTCATTTCACCTCCTATTCAATATTAATTTTTCTCTACTTGAGTTTTCATCCCCTCAGTTTATGAGTGAGATATTTAGCAACAATTTAAGATTTCACTCTTCTCCATTACTTTATTGGCAAGGTTTTTGGCCTGCCCGATTTCCCACATTCCTAGTTCCCTTTGCATCCTGGGAAATATTTTCCATTCCTCCTGGATTTCTACACCCATTGTCAAATTTCACAATCGCTTTCTACACTATTCTTTCTGTAAAAAAATAAATTTAAAAACTTTTGAGATTCCTTTCTAATGATAATCATATTCCCCCTTAACCTTACTATACAGAACATTCAACAGAGATTTTTAGATTTTCAAACCAATGTATTTTCAAGTATCTGTATCAAATTATTACCTGGGAGGAAATAATTTCTTTTGTCCAAAAGATTCAGCTTTCACATTTTGCTGATTTAAAAAGTATCCAGTAGCCGTAGCTCCAGTACTGACTGTTGCAATTAAAACAGCAGTTCTTCGACCAAGCAGGAAACGTGCAAATGTATTAGCCATTTTTTCTCACCTAATCTTTTTGAAAGATGCCCACTGTCAAAACAAAGTGAAAATCAGAGAAACAAGAAGCACATACTGTAGAGCAAACATAGCAAAATATCCATCCTGTCAAACTGCATCCTCTGCAGGACTCTTCTTTCATGGCGGTCAATATTTTTTTAAAAAATAGGGCAAGAAAAAGCTGAAAGTAATTGGAATATGTTACATCTACATTGAATACAATGTAACCATCAGTCTTACCATAATGCAGCAGATTTTCAGTATGATGAAAGAAGAATAAGTTGTCAATGATATAATTTATAATAAATCAAGTATTTCATCCAAGAATCAGGAGGGTTACTTCTAAAGTTTTCTACCTCATGTGCCAAAATAGTTGTGTGAGTTTTGGTACAAGACATATTGATATATTGTAGCAGAAGAATCATGTCAATTGCTGCTCCACCATAGCCAGCACAACTTTTTGGCTAACTCCGAATAATAGCTTCCTGAATTTTCTTGCTGAATTATTACCTGGAGCTGGATTAGGAGATGCTAGTCTGCTCTCACCAGGATCTTCTTTATAGAGTGGCTTTCGAGGATTTCTGCTCAGCCTCAAAGCTAATAGGTTATAAGACTCCATGGGTTTTATAAAAGGTAATGGTAAAAATTTCCCCTGTAGTTGTGTTCGATTCAAGGTGGCAGTGCTCATATCTGTTTCTTATCCAAGGGAAGTAGCATTGACCAAAGACATTTCCATGGTCATGTGGCCAGCCTGACTGAGATTCAAGGAATGCTGTTCCTTTCCCACTGAAGTGGTACCTATTTATCGACTTGCATGCTTTCAAAATGCTACATGGGCAGCAGCTAGGGAAAGTAATGGGAGCTCACCCTAGCACAGTGTTCAGGTTTCAAAACCTGGCCTGTCAGCTTTCCAGCTGACAAGTTTAGCACCTTTAACTGCTGAACAATTGTGCCCCTTTATGGGCTTTATAGAAATCCAAGTATTCTATTATTGTTTAAATAATGGAGGAATTGGTGTTGAATGCTACTAGGATACTGTTCGTGCTTCCTCTATTCTGCCTTTATCAGGGTCAACAAATGGGCCATGTCTATATGGACTGTTCAGAACCAGTGAATTTTAATGCTCAAATTATGGAAATATTTTAGATTAGCAGCTTTCAGACCCAATTAAGACATGTGTATTCCTCCTGTGCGGGTCATCTATCCAAGTAACCCAGACAATTTTTTGTTTGAAACCAGATATGAAACTAGAATTGATTGCCACTCAAAAGTTTCAACTGTTTGTCCTAGAAAATTGCAGAAATGGTAATAATAATTTTAAAAAATCCCTAAGCATTCTTTCTTGCGAAAGAAAAGTTGGCATGGATTCTGTAAAGGTAAATTTGATCTCTCCATCAGAATCTTTTTAAATTGATAATGGCTTGGGATGGGTTGTTTACTGTTTAATGCTTCAAATTATGCTAAGCATATTTTGGATGTTAATCTCTATATGTTGCCAGTCTAAAATAGAGAATACTGTTTGAAACCTCCACTGCACTTAAAAAATTTTCTTTGTGATAAAGTAGGTAAATTTGTCCATTACTCTTGGACAAAAGTTTGCAGTATTACATTACATCCAAAGGCAGCAATCTAGCATCATAATAAGAGTCTGCTGTAGATTGAAGAAAGAAACAAGGAAAGCAATCTTGAACATATTTTCTTGACCAGAATAATTAAATTAGCTGTTTAGTTGGTCCCAATTTCTCCCCTTTATTTAGTCATCTCTTAGACAGGTTTGCTTAAGGCTTTAGTGAAATTTCATTGTGTTGTGATAGGAAGAGTCTCTTTCTTAAACATAAATCTTTCTAGCCTAGGGTGATTCTGGTCATATTGTGAAGTTCTTGCTTTACTCATACTGTGATGTAACTACTATTTGGTACTTTACTTTGGTTAGAAAAGTTTTTATCTATAAGATTCTGCTGTATTAGAAATGTAATCCATGCTTTTGATATTTCTTTACTTATTACCTATTATGGTGTAGGTCAGCATTGAAACTTGTGCTTTATCCATATTAAACTTTTTGATATCTGGCTTCCATTAGTTTTTGGGGCAAAGGACATCTGAAAACTAATCAAACTATTTCTGTGGCCTGTGCACACACAATCACATGTCAACATGATCACCAAGAAGAATTACTGACCTGTTGAACATAAGATAAAGTTCCAGGTCAGCGGTTCTTGTAGTTCAAAAGAAAATTTGGCTTAAATAAACCTGGCGAAATAAATTGTTCATATCTCTGAGCTATTGGAAATTAATCTAATGTATAATTGTGTTAGAAGAAACCATTAATAAATTGTGGTGCTGTAAATGCCCATGTTGTACATTTGAAAATTTAGAAGTAATAAAATATTGCTGAAAATGTTCAGTGCTGGAATAAACTAATATTAATGTTATAATATTCAGCTAAATATTTTAAGATTATTCCTGTATGTTTTCAGTTTATAAATTATTCTAATTATTATTTTATATAATAATGGATAAAATTAAATGAATATAGTAAGAGCATGATTCCATTTTAATAGTTTGTCCCAAAGATTTTTGCAATGCTGTTTCATGTGCTAAGCATATGTTGTATAAGTTATAGAGTTACTTTATAGACTATTACATTAAAAAAATGCCTACACATATGATCATAGTTCAAGTCTTTCCATGATGATATAATGATAAAATATTAAAATGTGGTAATTTTATCAATAATTGTTTCCCAGCCTCACATCTTTAAAACTAGCAGTCAGTGTGTATAATTTTATTATTATTCTAAAAATAAGGATTGGAGAAAGATATCATCAGATATTCATAAATTAAGAAAGGAAAATAGGTAAAAATTAGTACTATCTTTTGTGTGTCAATACATTGCATATACAATCTATTTACTGGATATAGGTGATAGTGTGGTAATGTCTAGAATAGGATAGGATAGGATAGGATAGGATAGGATAGGAGAGAAGAGAAGAGAAGAGAAGAGAAGAGAAGAGAAGAGAAGAGAAGAGAAGAGAAGAGAAGAGAAGAGAAGAGAATGAACATGTTTTGGGTAAAACTGGGTTATGGTTGCATTTGTGACATACTGGCCAAGAGGCATGTAACCTATCTAATATTATTTTTATTGTTAGTGGGGTTAATGTAGAGGTTAAGACACTGGAGTAGAAATTGGGAAAGTTTGAGTCCCATTTTATGCACAGTCAGCTGGGTAACCCTAAAGAATAGAATAGCACAGAACAGAACAGAATAGAATTCTTTATTGGCCAAGTGTGATTGGACACACAAGGAATTTGTCTTGGTACAAATGCTCTCAGTATACATAAAAGAAAAGATACATTTGTCAAGAGTCAAGAATCATAAAGTACAACACTTAATGATAGTCATAGGGTACAATAAGCAATCAAATAATATTAGAAAACAGTCAATATAAATCATATGTCTGGGATGTAAGGGGTCTGTAAATATTTTCACAGCTCCCTTTTTGACTCATGCAGTATACAGGTCTTCAATGGAAAGCAGGTTGGTAGTAATTGTTTTTTCTGCAGTCCTAATTATCCTTTGAAGTCTGTGTCTGTTCTGTTGAGTTGCAGAACCAAACCATGGTATGTGGGAATGACTTTGGAAGACAGGAGGAAGAATCACAGTTTGGACAATGGTCAGTCAAGTTGCAGCTAAGTCCATAGAAGGAATGGAGGCATGGTAAATGTTTTAGAAGGGATACTCCTTAGTTTCTTGAACTGTAAAGGCATGATATTCTGTTAATGTAACATTACAATACAGCTAGAATTAAAACTTCTGCATATGCTTCTTTTCTCCACTATTTTATAAGGCTGACACCTTGAGCCAATCAGTTAAATCACAGTTCATTAAAGACAGTGATGCATAGAGGAGATTAATATCCACAGGGTTATTTTATGAAACTAGATTACCTATTTCCCTTTTTTATTTTATATTCTGCCTTTCTGCTTTTTAATTTTAATCTCTTCTGCTTACCACTTCTCTCCTTTTTCTATGTTTTCCATGATATTGCTATCTCAAAACATTCTGGGTATATAGAGAGCCATTTTTAAGACACATTGATTTAAAGCTAGCAATATAAATAGTCCTTCATGTTTTCAGCAGTGATGGGATTCAAATATTTTTACTACTGGTTCTGTGGGCATGGGTTGGTGGGCATGGTGTGACTTGGTGGGTATGGCAGGGGAAGGATACTGCATAATCTCCATTCCCTCCCCACCCTGCTAACCTGCTTTCTAGCTCCGTTCTCCTGTGGAGAGCAACCAAAGAAGACCCAGCCAATCAACTGGGATTTGAAAGGCAGAGAATAGATGGGGGCGGGGCCAGTCAGAGGTGGTATTTACTATTCTCCGAACTACTCAAAATTTCCACTACTGGTTCTCCAGAACCAGTCAGAACCTGCTGAATACCACCTCTGGTTTTCAGTAACAAAATCTCAAAGATGATGCAATCCGTATTTTTTTCTTTTAAAAATGCCTCTCAATCCATATCTAAATGCTTGCTGAAATGAATAGCACTCTTTTCATAAACTTAAAAAGAAGTAAGTTCAAAAGTATTTTCAACTGACAGCTCAAGGATATGAAACTGTTAGAACTGTTTATATTGTTTTCAGGAGAAGAACTGAAATTTAAAGATGAGGAAATTGTCCAGAGTACAAAGTCATTTTGGAAATTTCAGTAAGGTACCTTGTTAGCTTCTTGCAAAGTATGGGGGTAGCTGAAGAAAAAAATGCAGTTCATCATGGACAGTTTTCTTTACAAGTATTTCCAAACCTAAAGAGATTTTATGCATGCATGTTCATACAGAGACACTGAATTTTCTTTTTTTCATATCAAGCAAAGCTTCTTTACTGGGATACTACTGTGTAATGATGCATAGTGGTAACCTAACCTAACCTAAAGGGCCTGTCACATAGGCCGACGGATGCAAAAAGTATGTAAAAAGGACATAGCGGACGAGAAAAATTCTCAATCGCATTTGTTAACCCTCTCAAAGTGCCCCCAAATTTGCATAAACAGAGCGGACAACAACGGAAAGGAAAGGATGGGGAGAGGACATAGCAGGAGGTAAAGAGGATGCTCCACGGAAGCCTAGCGGATGGAAGCAGATGGCACATCTGCAGAGCTTCCAGGGGGAGCACAGCGAAGCAGACGCGCAGAGGAAGGAGTGGATGCCAAGCAGATGCCGAGCGATGCCGAGCGGATGACGCGGATGCAGAGCAGATGCCTAGCAGATGCCTAGCAGATGCCTAGCGGATGAAAAGCTTCACTGCACATGCGGGGAGGATGCATTGCACCAGCCCCGGGGATATAAAAGGATGCTAGCGACTGCTCAAGCAGGTACCCCAATCTCCAGAGGAAAGAAACCTGCTGGCACGTTGACAACATCTCCAGCCAACAACTCATAGGAAGCCTGTGCTCATGCTGCTGCCAGCCCTGGCAAGAAGGATCAGGGCCACCATCCCACCCACCAGGCGCCTGACTCTGGCTTCTGCTGGCGGCTTCTGTCTGTGGCTGACTCGGCTGGCGTGCTATCTCTTGCTGCTCTGGCTGGTGTTCGCGCTTCTGCTGGTCGCTGCTCCTGGTGCTGGTGCTTCGCTGGGTCTTTACTCTCGACTGGCTGCTGCTCCTGGTGCTGCGTGCTTCCGGCTGGTGCTGTACTCGTGCTGGATGGCTCTCCTGGTGCCTGGCTGTCTTCTGTGCTATCTGGTTGCTTAGCTGGCTGCTTGGGACTGCTCTCCTGGCCTGCTGTGTTTGGTGCTTTGTCCTCTCGGTGCCTCCCTGGCTGACTGTGGGCTCTTGTGACTTATCTGCGCTCAGATGATGATTTCCTGGGTCCTGCTGGTGTGCTGGTCGTGGTCCTGCTGTGCTCCTCCTGCTGGTTGGTGCCCGTGGTGCTTGCTGGTCGGTTTGCTGATGGTCCCCTGCTCTGGTGGCTGCTGGGTGCACTGCTTGGTGCTGCTGGTGCTCGCTGGCTGCTGGCCTGGTGCTTGGTGGCTGTTGTTGGCTGCGCTTGCTGTTGCTGGCTGCTTGCTGCTCGCTGGTGTGATGCAGCAGCCCCCTAGAAGAACTAAACGCCCTCTGATGAAGGGCCCAGAAGGCCTTGCCAGAGGGAGGAAGAGGCAGACGCGAGTTAGGGAGGGGAGGCAACTACTCATTAGGAAGAGGGAAGCATGAGGATGAGGTGCTCGAATGGGCTGAGGAGAGAACGTGAGTAACGCTTAGGCGGAAGAGACCACAGGTCTATCGAGACACCAAGAGGGGGAGCCAGACAGGGGCGGCTTGCGAGAAGAAGGGCGGAGAGCACTGGGCTATCACTTTCGGAGGTGCCCTTCGAGGCTGGTTGGTTAAGCACATGCACACCTGGGTGACGGGAGCTGCACCGTCAAAGAAGGGTCCTGTCCAAGGGCCACGGTCAAGCTCACCGTCTCGGGAGCCTAACGTGATGGCCAAGTGCTAGCTTCTTGGAAAGGTGAGATCCGCCAGCCGAGGAGCAGCCCTCTCTCTCAGGCAGCCCACAGAGAGCCAGTCCTCTTCTGGCCAAGAGGTCAGCTACCTGTGTGCCATGGCAGGTATCTGTGGAGTGATCCCATGCATGGAGACGCCGCCGGACAGGCTTACTGCCCCGGTGTGGTCGGAGTGTGTGGTGCATGGACCGACGCCCTACTGAATGCAGTGGGAGCAAAGGAGAGGGCACTTCCACCACAGGGACCAACGGCCACCCCCACCCCCCACTCCATCCTCCAGCAGAAAGAGGCACGAGACCAGTACCACGAGGAGGCAGACAGCCATCACTGTCCCTGGCTGGGAGATCTAGGGACACCATCAAAAGGCAGCGGTAGATCGTCCGTCTCTCAGCTGCTAACACCAACATACCATCCCAAACCGCATAGCCGCTTCCTCTCACCTACGCCAACCAGACCCTCCATGGACATGTCAAGAATCACAGTAGCAGGGTGATAAAGGAGAGGGATCACCAGTCATGTCTGCCACAACCCTTCAGGCCCAGCTTGACCTGCTCCGACCCAGTCCGAGTATCTGCTCCTCACCCCAGGAGTGATGTCACAGCCTTTCCAAGGCTTTCCACATGGCCCCTCACCGTCAACCAAGGGTATGGCGACTCGTTCAGAAGTTCCTAGCAAGCACAGGGGGCAGGCCCTTCCCAGTCCAGCCACAGGTTTCAGTCGAACACCACCGATGCCCACCAATGCCCACCACACCACTGGCTGCCACCACGGCCACATGATGACCATCCACGATGCCGGCATCATGCCGTGCCATTTTCTCACACCTCACCTCTGCTAGCTGCAGGACCAGACAGCCCACCTACACGTTCCTTCTTCTCTACCCCACAGCCAAGCCCGCCTCAGAACACTGTTCATCAGGTCTTGGGAACTGACACCCCATGTCATGAGGAAGTGGGCTCTCAACATCACAGGGCACTGAGCCAGCCTCTCTGAGAGCCTTCCTCCACATCACCATCCCCTGTTTGTTCTCCTTGGGGCCAGGCACCCTCAATGAGTCGCCTCAGAACCAGCACATACTTAGCACAAGCACCATCCACAGCACCTGAACCCTTCCACTCCTGAGACTATGGGCATGCCGCAGATGAGAAGAGTGCCAGTAGGACTGGGTTGCTACTGGTTGACTTTTCTGTGTCTTGGGACACTTTTACTTGGGTCACATTTTGGGCTTTCTTAACAGTTTGTTTATTAATAATAGTTATCTTTTTGCCTCTCACACCTTGCATTCATTGTATATATTAGTCATAAAGTCTCGTGGGAAACCTTTTAGAAATGGTTAGGCACCTTTGCATTAGTTTGGGGATGGGTTAAGGGATAGCAGTGGGTATGCGCAGGATACCTGTGGATGAGGTAAATAGCTGCGGGATGGGCAGGTGATACCTTATGGGATGTGGTAATAGCTGTGGACAGATGGCAGGGATACCTGTGGTATCTGGATGGGCAGGGTATATCACTGTGGAAATGCGGTAATACTGTGGGATGGGTTCAGATAGCGCAGTGGATACGATAAGCCGTCCCCAGTCAGCAATCAACGTGGTAGCTGGCTCGGTATGGGTAGCCTAGCTTCCGCGTGCCCAGGGCCCGACACCTGCTTTTTCTTTTAACAAATGCCCTGTTGCATTGTAGGGCCATCTCAACATTACATAGGCTTACAATTCATCAGTGTGAGTGAAGAAGGCTCATTGGAATCATCCATTAAGCCATCTCTACCATCCCGTGTCTTGCCACTCCACTGCTCCAGCTGTGGTAGTTTGCAACCCCAGTGTTATCAGGAGGTCTGAGGTGCTTCTTCCCTTCTCGGTGAAGCTCTGTTGGGGCCTTGTCTCACATCCACAGTAGCTGCTCTGCAGCGTTTCGCCCTGCTCCATTCCCAGGCTCCATGGCCCTTGCCTTTTGGCAGTCCATCGAGGCCTGTTCTGCAAAACTGCCAGGGTCTCAGGATAGCGGGTGCGCATGAGATGTGGCAGGGATGCACAAGTTCCACAGATCCTCCTCACAGTCTTCTGGGCGATGCTGCATGGTGTGGAGAAGTACCTGGAACCTGTTGGCCCAGGATGTCAAAGGCGTTCTCCGACCACCCGCCTTGCCAATGGACAGCCCTGATAGTTGAAGATCCTCTTCTTCACTGTGAGGCATCTGGAAGGTGTAGCTGGCTTTCATGAGGTAGGTTTCTGAGGGAGAAGCTGTATCCCCACGATGAAGATAAGGGCACATCTTGTTGTGTCGTTGGGCAGGGGTTCTGGATCTGAAGCCCAATTGATGAGGTGCGTTCCAGCCCATCCTTGAGGTGACTGGTGTTGTACTACCTGGGCATCTGAAGCTGACCCGTGCCTGAGAGCATCGGATGTACATGAACTTGTAGTCAGCATTGACCATGGCGAAGAGGAATGAGCTGAAGAGCCCTGTAGTTGTGATATTGGACCCTAGTTGGCTGAGCTTTTGCAGGCCACGTGCTTCCCAATCTATGGCTCTAACGGTGTGGGGGAAGTTCCACTTTCTGATACCACTGCTCTGCAACTTTCTTCCAGCCTTCTTCAGTGGGAGGGGCACTGGAGGAGCTCCTCCAGGTATTCTTCGATGATGGCCAGCACCACTTTCTCTGACCACAATCTGATGGTTTTTGTGTGGCACCCTCCAGGCGTAGCTGCATGCTCCTGTACGTAGTCCCGGAGGCCAGATGGCCGCAGAGTCAGTGAACCACCTTCAGCCCAGGGTCTAGGCTGGGCCGGAAGTTGGTGTTTTGCCTTGTCAACTGGGTCTCAGCCACTCCACAACTTGTCAAACATGGCTCGGTGGCATCTCTCATGAAGTTCTGGAATGCACGAGGGTCTTCGTTCCTCAGCTCCACCATCAGCTTGTTATACAGTCCGTACTCGTCTCGTTCGCAATCCATCTTCGAACCCAGACACGTTCTTGGACGCCTCCTTTTCTTCGGCGTTAGAAAGGTGAAAAGAGCCTATAGAGGGCTTCGCAACTCTTGTAGATAAAAAAAAAAGAAAAATGAAGAAAAAAATAAATAAAAGAAAAAAATAGGAAAAAAAAAAAAAAAAAAAAAAGAAATAAGAAAAAAAAATTGAAAAAAAAAGAATAAAATTATAATAAATGAAAAAAAATTAAAAATAAATTGAGAAATAAAATAGAAAAAAGAAAGAAGAAAAAATAAATAAAAAATTAAAAAAAATTTAATATACAAGAACAAAAAAAAAACAAAATAATAAAAAGAAAAATAATTAAAAAAAAAAAAAATTATAAAAAAAAATGAAAAAAACAAATGAAGAAAAATAAAAAAAAAGAAAACAGAAATAATTAATAAAAAAGAAAAATTAAAGAATATAAAAAAGAAAAACAAAAAAAATTAAAAATCAAAAAAGAAAAGAAGAAAAAAAAATTTGATGTAAAAATAAAAGAGAAAAAACAAAAAAAAGAATAAAAAAAAAATTCGAAAAAAGAATAAAATTAAAATAGAAAAAATGTTTGAAAAAAAATTAAAAGAAAGAAAAGAAAAAAAGAAAAAACAGAAATAAAAAAATTATAAAATGAAAAATGAGTGAGCGGGCTACCAAAAGGAGTGGTGACGATCCATGGTGGAGGATCGGATGCTGTGGAAGAGCAAGAGCCCAGTGGAAGGCTGAAAGTGTCTGCACCGCCAGGCTGCTGCGACTGAAAAATTGAAGATCCCAGGCGTGATTCTCCCTGTTTTTATAGGGCAATTATAGGCTTTTCACTAGGTGTCGGTCTATTTGCATCTCCCAGCGCATCCTCCAGACATCCTTCATATCGAGATACGTCCCCCTACTTCGGACGTTTTTTCCGGTTTTATGGCTTTGTGCCGAGCTGCTCCCTGTTCACCCTTGTCTACCATCGTGCTATAATGCTGCGTGTCCGATCCGCGTCGTTCACTTCCTCCTGTGTCCGTTTTCCATGGACGGTGATGCGAGTCTGCGACTGCGATTCACAGCGGAATGCCAGTGGATTATACGGACTGTAACGGATGACTGACGGACGTATAACAGATGTTCCTGTAGCGTAGCAGATGTAGAGACAGACGCGTTGGATACTTTTTGTTCCGGACCAAAAAGTTTTGTGCAGCTCAAAACTTTTTGAGTGGATGAAATCATAGTAGACGGATGCTGGACGGATAGAGAGTATGGAAAACGGATGCAGTGAGTACAGAACGGATGCATCACGTTAACCAACGGATGGCAAGTGTTTCTCTCCGTTTTACATTCTCTTTCCATCCGTTGGTGCTATGTGACAGGGGCTTAACCTGATTTGTAGTGATATTCATTACTGCAAATACATAATTACAAGAAGCCTATTGCTCAAATAAGATAGCTGGAACTAGTAGTAAAGAAACTAACTTTTAGAATCCAAGACTGGAATGAAGATTGCGCCAAGTTCAGGAGCAGGAACATGGACATTGATTGTTCATGGTACTGTTTCTTCTATCTTTTACAGATTAATGTGCATTGCAGTTAGCTGTTTTCTTAATTTATTTTTACTATAAGCATACTCATAAATTACAATATTATATGAAATTACTCCCAGAAAGCACTTTAGATAATATTACTGAACAGAATGATGGTTTGTCTTTTATTGTGATGGAGCCTGCTGCCCCAAAGTAAAAGTAAAAGTCACAATATTGCTAATCTGCATAAGAAAAGATGCCCACTCTTTGCATGTACAGTTTTTCAACAATTAACACATTTCTTTTTTTATCACTAGCTTTCAGCAGGAAAGGAAGGAAGGAAAATGGGAGAAGAAACATTGCCTTGATTTCTATAATACTGATGATATCAATTAACCTAAGTTTTTTAATTCAGTGTAGAGAAAAGTAAAGTCCTACACTTAGGCAAAAAAAACCAAAAGTACACATATAGACTGGGTGAAACCAGGCTCAANAAAAAAGCTAATGCAATCCTAAATTGTATTAACAGAGGAATACAATCAAGATCAAGGGAAGTACTAATACCACTCTATAAATACTTAGTAAGACCACACCTAGAATACTGCATCCAGTTTTGTTCACCACATTATAAAAAAGTACAGAGAAGAGCAACCAGGATGATTAGGGGACTGAAGACTAAAACATATGAAGAACGGTTACAGGAACTGGGCTTGGCTAGTCTAGTAAAGAGAAGGACCAAGGGAGACATGATAGAGGTCTTCCAATATTTGAGGGGCGGCCACAGGGAGGAGGGGGTCAAGGTATTTTCTAAAGCACCTCTAAGCCCGACAAGGAATAATGGATGGAAACTGAACAAGGATAGGTTTAACCTGGAAATAAGGAGAAACTTTCTGACAGTGAGAACAATTAACCAATAGAACAGCTTGCCCTTGGAAGTTGTGAGAGCACCATCACTTGAGACATCTGTTATCAAATAGAACAGAACTAATGGAGTTGGAAGGGACCTTGGAAGTCTTCTAGTCCAACCCCATTCAAGCAGGAATTCCGCTCTATACCATTTCAGACAAATTATTGTCCAATCTCTTCATAAAAACTTCCAGTATTGAAGCGCCCACAACTTTTGGAGGCAAGCCATTCCACTGATTAATTGTTCTCACGGTCAGGAAATTTCTCCTTAGTTCTAGGTTTCTCCTCTTTTTGATTAGTTTTCATCCAATGCTTCTTGTTCTGCCTTCAGGTGCTTTGGAGAATAGATTGTCCCCTTCTTTGTGGCAGCCTCTCGAATATTGGAACACTGCTATTATGTCATTCCTAGTCCTCCTTTTCAATGACTTCTAATGATTTCATTCCTTCTAATGATTTCATTCCTTCAAATGATTTCTAATGTATGAAATGTTAGATATCCTTGCCCCTTTCGCACACTTTAGAAAGAATCACACACATATTGAAAAAATAGAGAAATTGAAATTATATATATCAATCAAGTAAGCAAGCTCTTGTTTTCTCCGTATGCACTACATGTAGACAATCCACATAAAAATGGTTTCAAAAACATTCTGTACATTTAATCTGTACATTTCTCAGTGATTCATACATCTCCTCCTGTACTATCCAAGGTCAAAGCCAAGTGGGAAAAATAGCCTTTTCAAACTGAGCTCTGTTTCAGAAATGAGTATAGTTTGACAAAATATTTTGTAATTGTAATCATCACAAAATAGCTTCAAGATTGAAGTACAGAAAGATTGAAGTACAGCTTGTCTTTGAGTTAAACCATGGATTCTTAGAGTTCAGTACTATGTTTGAGTCTTCTCCAACATGATGCCCTCTAGATGATCATATTAGTACAACAAATGTTGTAATTTAACTCAACTTGATGGCATCCAGAAAGGGAATGTCTTGCCTACTTTGCTGGGCATCCCATTTCCAAAATTTCAAGCAGAATTCTTTCCTTAGCTCTATTTCAAATTATGTTAATTATTAGACTTTCTGTTGGTTTTAGTCAAAATATAAAGTGACGTGGCTGAAACATTCAGGCTGACTAAGACAATAATAGTTACTAAGCACAAGTTCCTTTACTATTTTAAAATACTTGTATTTTTTTTTAAATTAATATAACATATTTTTCATCAGGATTTATGGGATGCCCATTCTAAAGATGAAACAACTGGTTTCATGTCAGTATAATTTACAGAGAATGCAGCTGATGGAACAAAGCACAATGCTTTCATTTTGTACATTGATTTCAAAAGCTGCCCCTGGAACTAATTTGTTCCTGTGACCTTTCAGGCTGATGCTGATTGCCACAAAAGAGAAATGAAAACTTTGACCAAATTTAATTGCTTTTTTCTCCGTAACATTTTTAACTTGACTCTGAGAGAAAAAGTTGAAGAAATTGAAAGCAACATGGCAAGTAAAATCCTAGAAAACATTCATCTTTCTCTAGCCTTTTTTTAGCTATTATCCATGTTTTCATGTACCTATTCTTAATTTTGAACAAAAAAAATACGTTCAGGTGTCTGTTCTAAAAAATTAATAGAGGCTACTTCAAAAAGTTTGGGAAACAAGTGTGGAAATAATAACTCCCATATGCCACCAAAAGTAACTTTTAAATCAGAGGTTACTCTCTGTCTCTCAAAGAAATTAAGTTGCTGAAAAATATTTATAGGACTTTACATTATTGAGAGAGCAATTTAAGAGAAGAGAAATACAGCAGGACATTCTAAATATCACTCTTATACCAAGGAAAATCCAACACATGACCAGCGAAGTTAGCTTGGCCCCCTTACTATTTTACTTGAGACGTCATCAGTATCAAATCTCATTTTCTGTTTTAGATAGGGTGCCAAGCCTTGCAATCTAAGCTTCACATATCACATTAATTGGACTGCACAGACCAAGCAGTGAAATTCTTTATTCCCTCCCCCAACCCTGCTGATCTCAATATCCCCCATTTGTTATTTAAGCAGACACACACAAAATCCTCTTATGGCTTTCAGCAGGAATTTCTAAACTGACCTTGAATTGTCATCCTATATTGGGAATATTTTCCAGGACATTTGTTCCTTCAGATTCTGTGTGCTGTGGTGTCAAATTGAGCACACTACATTTACAAACTGCATGTCAAATGATAAGTCATTTAAAGGAATGTGCCAGAGAAATAATTGGTGATATTTTTTGTTGTCTATGTTTGCTTTTCTTCTCTTTAACATTAAGAAGTGTGAGAAGCTAGGTTTTCTACTGAACTGTCAAGAGTTTAGGGCTGAAAACTGCAACCAAGCAAAATTTAACTTATTCTAATCTCCAGGATCTGATTATATTATTATGGCTTTTTAAAAAAATGGATAAAATAAAATTCATAAAACAATGGTCTCTGTAGAAGGCTAATTTGAAAAGATATAGAGCATGCCAGCCAAAAATAAGTCTGGATACCAAGCAACTTTCCTCTAGTAATAAAACATCCATAATAATATTTCAGTCTCTCTTGTTAATGGAAGATATTTACCCTGACATTTTTAAATTGCCTACTCAACAGATTGTCTATAGAAACATTATTGCTATTTGCATACAACAAATTTGACATTCAAGTATTTAACTTATTTGTTTCAGGATCACTATTTAGAATAGAAACACAATGGTATTCACCAGTTTTCTACACAGTTATGCAAATGATTGAATATGATCTCTTCCAAGTCTTCAGTTAGCATCATTTTGACTTCATTTTTAAAATAACCTTGCTGTTTGAAATGTCACAGCGATGGTAAATAAAAAATTGCAAACACAACTGACCTTGAAGCACAAGTCCTGTATGCCAGCAGCCAGGAAGTGTAAAGGAAACTCAAGTTTGTGTGGCAGCAAAATTACAGATCACATGAGAAGCAAAGTGAAAGATGAAGAATGGGGAGGGACAACCCAGGAGAAAGATATGTTTAACCATTCAGGTATTTGAAAAACATTTGACCTGAGCTGACACTATGTCCTTGAAAGCACAATGATTTGTTGGGCATCTTTTGTGCTCTTATTAAATAATTTCATCTAGCTTTCTGTCATGGTTTTTGTACTTAAAATAAAATATCAAGCTGACACTCCTAAATCCCAAACAGTGTCAATCTTTAATCTCTATATTAGTACATTCAGATGAACATGATCCTTTTTGAATTATTGGCCTTTTACAACTGGGACAATGCTTCAGAAGATTTCCACATATACATGGTAGGCTCATCTCCCCCCCTCCCTTCCATATCTCTCACTTCACTAGCCACAGCTAGTGGCTTGTGCATGATAATGTGAATTGTATCAGCAAATTAACAGGCTTCTTATGCTCAGATTAATCAGACTGCATATTTGTGCAGCATCTCCAAGGTTGGCTAGCATTGTAGTGGGTTTTTTTTTTCTGGAATCTTCTAAGTAAGTATCAGAACAATTTGCCTGAAGAGATTTTGCATACATTTTACTGTTTTGTTCTAAGATACCTTTGAAGATTTTCCCTACTTATAAGAACCTCTAGTGGGATAAGTCAATGTTAGATCAGCACTCTGGTAATATCAGGGTGGAAGGCTACAGGAACTGATGAACTAGCCACAGAAATATGATGACTAATAGAAGTATTAGGTCCTAACCCAATCTATGTTAGCAATTCAACACAATGGAAGAAAGTGCCATGTGACCTGATGGTGGTTTGTATCATGAGGGTATTTTCTCTTTAACTTTTAATATCTTTACATTTTTATTCTGTTTAACTTTGTCCTTGTTTATGTTTTATATTGTGAGATGTTTGTTTTATTTACAATACTGTTGGAAGAAATATCCTTCTGGGTTCAGTTCCAAGTGGGGAAGAAAGGCACTGGAAATATGGATGCTGTTTGGAAAGATGGTTTAATGGTGGACAAGGCCACATGGCTTGGAGCTCTAAAGTGAAAAGAACGATCACATGCTTCAAGATGAAGGAAAAGAAGAAAGGGCTGATATGCTGAGTGTGCCTGGGTTTTATAACCTCTGTTGGACTTTGAATTTGAGCTTGTATTCTGATTGGTTGTCATACTCCCATGGGGCTATACAGGGGCAACTCTGTAGGATGTCCTGAGTCCCAGGCTTTGTTGAGCCTTGCTGGATGATGATGCACTGAAAGGGCTTTGGGCAATTTGTATTATAGCTCTACCTGGAGATCTTTGTTATGTAAAATATTCTGGCCCAGGCCTTAATGGCCCACCCATTAACAAGGTTGGGGTGAGTTTCTGCTTCTGAGGTGAGTTTCTGCTTCTGAGTTCCAACTCATTTTAGGGGAAATATTCTGCCTTTTTAATATTTCCTAGGATATTTCATTTTTCTAGGAGTGGGGTGGGTGATAACTTCCTACAATAAAAAAAGGGAGGGCCGCGGTGGCACAGTGATTAGAATGCAGTACTGCAGGCTACTTCTGCTGGCTGCTGGCTGCCTGCAATTTGGCAGATCAAGTCTCACCAGGCTCAAGACTGACTCAGCCTTCCATCCTTCTGAGGTGGGCAAAATGAGGACCTAGACTGTTGGGGGAAATATGCTGACTCTGTAAACCTCTTAGAGTAGGGATCACCAACCTTTTGAACCTTAGGGACCACCAAACTCATAATGTTAAATCCTAGGCGCCACGAAACAGTTCTGTGGGTGTGGCCTAATTGTGGGTGTGGCTTGGTGGTCATGTGACTGGCTGGGCATGGCTTATATGTAAATATTATAAATATTTATATAAATACTGAAATTTTTATATAAAAAGAGCAACTTTTATCCAAAATCAGGCAAAGCAGGCAGGCAGATTGAGTTCCTCACAGAATCATTCAATGATCTATCTATCTGCCATCAGCTAGCTCAGTCTGTCACATAAAATTTGCTTGCCGTGAGTCTGCACTGAATAATACAAACTTCAGTCCTAAGGGAGGTTTGGCTGTACTTAAAAGCAAAGCCAAAGATCTAAAGACTAGCTAGAAAGTAAGAAATCCAACCATTTCCTGCTTCCTAGCTAATCTAAATCTCCCGCACAGCAGAACAGATGATGGTCAGAAAAAGGAAAAAGAGCAATTTAGCAGGCAAGTTTGCTAGGTAAGGAGTGAGTGAGCGGGGAGGGTTCCCATGGCCATGTGGGCAGTGTAGCCTTGTGTTTCTGTACAGCCTGGATTAATTGCTTTGAGGGGGTGCTAAGGGAAACTGAACTGAAAGAAAACTAAGCTGGTTTTCTAATTGGAAAGGAAAAAAATAATGACTTGTGCTATACTGTTGACATTATTCTGATACCCAAAAATGCAAAGGATCTGCAAGTCCTTATATTAACAATCATAGAGCACAGTGAAAAATGGGATTAAAGTTAAAGAGCTGATACAGGCAGAAAATACCTTTGGGCAGCCAAGAAAATGAACAAATGGATCATCAATCAATTCAATCTAGAGTTGGAGCACAAATGACCAGGCTCAAAGGACCAAACTCAAATGATCATATTTCAGATACCTTATTTAATGACTTAACTCTCTGGAGAAGACTGTAGTACTGGAAAAAGTGGAAGGAAAGAGAAGAGAAAGACCAGCAGTAAGGTGGATCGTTATAGGTCCAGATGGGCAGTTTGTTATGAAGAAAATCTGTGTGATCACCAAGAGCCAATATCAACCTGACAATACATAATTGATCAATCACTCTGATGTCAGTGATAGCGTTTAAGTTCTTTCAGCTGCTTGTTTTTGTGTTCAATGTCTTAAAATGGCAATCAATATACTGTACATCCCTGTGTATAGCAGTTTCTGTGTACATTTGAAAAATAACTTATCCAGACAATAAAAAATTCAGAAGAATAAAAATTATGTCATCTAATCTAGACTTATGTGCACATTGGAACAAATAAAACAGTCAGATGAAATTGTGGAAGAATGACAATCAGTATTTAAAACTGTTAACAATAGTGCTATACAGTAGATAGAAGGGAATTGTTTCTGCAAATTATTATGCACAGTGTTAAGCTATGTGTCAATTCCCCTGCCTCTCTGAGGAATGTGTGCAGCACTGCCTCAAACTGTCTAGGAAAAAGAGACTCCCGGTTTGGGCTTTTTTGGCGATGGACCGAAATTGCAATCGTCCGCGGTTTTGATCTGTGCTCGCCACTGGAGTGCCCCGAGCTGCCTGGATTTGGGGCTGAAGCCACTCCATAGAGGTGGTGAAGAGGGGAGAGCTGTCAGCAGGGTTGAGGAGAGCTGCATCTCTCCTCCTCGGCTGACCATTACTCCCTTTCCCAAAGGCGGTTGCAGTGGTGGTCAGAAATGGCCACCTCAAAGAAGAACCTGACCGGACAAGATTGTGCTGGAGGAAGTTTAAAGGAGAAAGTTTGATTGGGTTGAATGGAGAACATCGATTTAAGGTACCTGGAACCTGAATTTAAAAGACTAATACTATTCCGAAAAAAGATTTTAAGCTGTGAAAGAGAAAGGAAAAGGAAATGGAATTGCCTTTTTTCCCTCTAACATCAACAGTTTTAACTGACTTGGAACATTAAGAAAAAGAGATTTGAATAAGAAACTGATACTAATCCACTTTGACATTAATAGACTACTTCCAGCTGAAAATAAAGTGTCAAAGGGATAAAGATTCTTGGATAATTTAAAAAATTTCTTTAAAAAAAGAAAGAAAGCAGCGGAGGGAAAAAGGAAAAAAGAGGGTGGAATCTGGAAAATGGAGGAACTACCTGGAACTATAAAAAAATTGACAGTGGCAATGTAACAAGGCTTGCAAAAGATGCATTGTAGCTGAAACTTTGTTATAAGATAACAAAACCACTGGAAAGTGAAAGTGAGAAAAGAAGCAAGAAAAGTTATTGAATTATTGGACTGATTCCTGGAACTTTGGATCAAGGATCCTAATGAAATAAAATAAAATCAATTGGGGGTTGTTTAAATTTTTTAAAATGGCATCACTGTTGTGAGACTTAAAAGAAGACTTAAAGACACACAAAGAAGAAGCACAAAAAGGAGAAAGATCTTTTGGCTTCATATTCAAATTTTAGAAAATGAGACATCTTGAACTATGAAAAAAACTAGAAGAAAACACATGGCAGAACACAAGAAGAGGCAGGACAACAAAGAAGCACATCTTTAATGACCAAGCAATTTTAAATGGGGAAAAAAGGAACAAAGGGGAAAGGGGAGTTAAAATATTAAGGCACTGAAGCAATAACCCCCAAAAAGAGTAATTTGAAACAGCAATCATAATATCAGGAGAAGCAGAAAGGAGGAATAACAGAAGGAGAAATCAGATAGAAAGGAATAAAAAGGGGAGGGAGAAGAATGAGAAGAGAAGAGGAAAAGGAGAAGAAGCTATAAAAGACAGAAACAAGATGTGAGGTACAGGAAAACCTGTACAAGATTAAATCTTAAAAGGAGCACCGAGACATGAGTAAAAAATTAACTAGGGAGAGGCTTCCAAAGGTGCATGGAAGCGTTGTTATATTAAAATTATAAAGAGTTAAGAAAAAGGGTTAGAAAATATGTTTGATTAAGTGATAGTGACAGAAAAAAAAATTTCTATTGCATGTGTAATGGAAATTGTTTTGTAAGAGAATAAGCTCTCAATGAAAAAAAGAATTTTTAAAAAACTGAAAAGAAACATGGAAGATTTTTATCAGTTGACAAGATGAACTGATAAAGAAGATAACTTTATTGACTAAGGTAGAAACTATTGTTTGGTTTTTACTTAAAGACAGTTATAAGTAAATATGAAAATAGTCGATGATAAAGGAAAGACAACTCGATAACTTACTAGGTAATGTTGTAAAGAAATAGAAATTAAAAATATGTTGCATTATTAACTGGCGGAGCAATACTTGAATAGAAATAATTATTCATTATACTATTGTATACAATATGATAACACCAGATATAATATAACATATACTTTTTTTCTTTTAGAGATTTAGTGTGTACTTTAAGGGATGTACAAACAGAATATCCGATGAAAATAGGTATGTTTATAAATAGAGCTAGAACTGTTATAGCTAGTTATAACGTAAAGATGTAACTTGAAATTGGTTTAAATAAGATTGAAAAAAATACAAGCGTGTTACATCCAAGTCTAGTTAATATTATAGGAGAAATTTGTTTTATGTGAAAGATAAAGAAATTTTAAACAGAAGAAAAGTATAAAAACTATAGATAGAAAGATTTTAAACATAGAAAAAGATAAGGAATTAAGAAAGGAATTACTATTTAAAATAAGGCCTAGGAGGAAGTAAGAAAGGGAAAAGCTATGAAAAATTGCCAAAAATAGTTATAAAGATTTATGGATTAGGAATGTATAAGTTTAAATATGTATGATTTATGTTGTATTGGAAAAGTGATAACCCGGGCCACCACGCTGTTCTCAAAAAAAGATATTTTATTTGTATTTGTATGTTTTGTGAAAACTTAAATAAAACTTTTATTGGAAAAAAAACTGTCTAGGAAAAAGTATCAAATTGAGGGAAATCATAGGAACACAGAGGTTACTAAATAAGTTTGGACTTCAGATCAGAATTGTAATGTTAAAAGCAAAATGTGAGTAGAACATAGATTATTATAACAACTTTGTGTGGTAAACATTTAATAAGAAGTTTTTTAATTGTTAGAGATAATATACAATGAGTCTCCAGTGACTTTCAACTTTCATGTAATAGAAACATCATAGAATCTGACAAAATTTATTTCCATTTTAGACTAACTACAGTGATCTTCTCTAACAGAAATTGATGCTAAAAAATAAATATTTTAGGATTCAGTTTCTTGTCCATCTTAGCTCTAAGTACATAGTTTTGGTATTATCCATCCTGAAGATAGTATACCTTCTGTTTTTCATTGTTCCCTTCTGGTCCCACATTGCTCCTCACATACACTCATACATAGGCATACACATATACCTCATATGCATTGCAGATTTGTGCCAAGAATATGTGGTAAGTACCCAATGCCAGAAGTGCAATCTGGCAATTTGATTCCTTGGAAAAGATCCTCAGACAAAGACATCCACATTTCATTCATTAGGTCCATTTGTGAAACTCCCCAAATTCATTTCCTGACTGCTGCACATTCTACTTTTTCCAAATACTAAAGGGAAAATATATTAGTTTGGGAAGATAAGAATGACACTATATTCTCCTGCATAGAATGGAAGAAGAGAATTTGGGGTTATGGGAAACATCCAAGAATAAGCTAGAAGAGACTCAAGTCCAGGTAAGGAAATAAAAATCCTCCTCCACTCACCCACACAGTCTGAGAGCTTAGGACAAAGTATTGTGAACTGCAACTGACAAATCAATGCTGCTGCTAAGAAATGAACTGAAGGCATATTATTAGTTGATCAATCAATCAATCCAAAATATAATGGAATTGTAAGGGTCTACTTTCCAGTCACCCATGATGGAGCAAGGAAAGGAATATGCTATGTCCTGATAGCTCCAGGTCATCAGAGAAGGAAGTGAAGACAGAGAAGATGATCATGTGAAGGTTGAAGATGATGAGATGATGTAAGGGAAAATTATTTTTGTTGGACATTTGGTCAAAAATGATTAGAGCTTCTGCCTAGAAAAGTGCAATGAATTTCAATATACAGCCTATTACCAACTGTCTCTTTCAGTTTATCTGTATTATTTTGTTTTTGACATGTTTGTTATATGTACCTTGTCCAGAATACATTGTTTGAGTTGGCAGCCATGTAAATCCTTCAAATAAATAAATTTGTAAACAAGTGACGGATGGCAGACATCTTTAATTTGGAAAATGAGCAGCTACATAACCATTACCTCTAAAAGGAAGAGGCCTAGAATTTATGCCTGAAAAAAAACCCTATAAATTGGTCAGGATTGTAGAGTTCTGTTAGATATTTTAATATCTTTTTGGGAATGTAGAACAAAGGAAGATTCATCAACATAGCCAGTATGGAACATATACAATCTGAGACTGGTTAGAGAAGGTTTGGTGATACCCTTGCATATGTGAGAGTGCTAGCTATATGTCTTTTGGCAGTTATTCTCTATTATCAGCAATAGATCTTTAGTGACTAAATTAGTAGACCAGCAAAATACTGTGGACATAATTTATTTAGATTTCAGCAAGGCATTTGACAAAGTAGACCATAACCTACTTCTTAGTAAGCTAGAAAAAAGTGGAATAGATAGCACCACCACTAGATGGACTCATGGACTTCACGAACTGGCTGACGAAATGTACTCAATGAGTAGTTCCTTATGGATCTGTCTACATGGAGGAAGTAAGCAGTGGGTGCACAGGTTCATTGTCTTAGGCCCAATACTTTCAATTCATTTAGCTTAACGCTTAGATGAGGAAATTAACAAGACGAATTTACCAATCTTTATGTACATATGCTGGCAGAGGAACTAGCTAAACCAAGAAGATAGGCTAGAAGATCCAGAATAGATATCTTTGAGACAACCTAGAAAATTGGGCATAGTCTAATAAGAATGAAATTCAATGTAGAGAAAAATAAAGTCCTCATACTTAGGCCAAGCAAACACAAAAAGTACACATAATAGACTTGGGTAAACCAGGCTCAATAGCATAACTTTGAGAGGGATTGGAATAGGTCTTAGTGGACAACAGCTAAATATGAGGCCAGTAGTTATGCAGCACAGCAAAAAAGATAGCCGAACTTTCCGAGTTTCATTAATCAGAGGCATACAATGAGAGATCAGTGACAGGTACTAATACCACTCTATGAAGCCTTAGTAGACCACATCTAGAATTACTTGCATCCAGTTTGACACACACTATAAAAATGTATGAAACTTCTAGAACGTAGAGAGAGCAACCAGGCATGATAGGGACTGGAGACCTAAGGCATATGAAAAGAACAGTTACAGGAACTGGTTTGGCTATTGTTTGAAAGAAAGACCAGGGGAATATGATAGCAGTCATCAATATTTAAGGGCTTGCCACAGAGAGGCGTCAATTCTATTTCTCAAAGGCCCTGTAGGCCAGACAAAGGGAATAATGGGTGGAAAGTGAACATGGAGAGATTTAAACCTGGATAATAAGGAAAACTGTCTGACCGTAGGAACATCAACCAATGGAACTCAGTGCTCGGAAGCTGTGGAGCGCCATCAGTTGGACTTTCAAGAAGAGATTGGACTGCATTTGTCAGAATTGGCTGTTGAGGTCTCCACTTGGGTGGCGGGTTGGACTAGATGACCTATTAAGGGTCCCTTACAACTCTTGATATATCTGTTAATGTATAGTAAATGGACCTGACGAGTTAAGGCCTTCTGTGGATTTCGAAACACGTTTATAGACTA
>BHFT01014437.1:0-23844 GCA_004320025.1 Laticauda laticaudata | reverse complement strand
TGCACACACATACACAAAACTCCCTTCAACCCTGCTGGAGCAGGTCATTGGACTAAGAATCAGCAAAGCATCTCTGATTAGCATTCTAGTGGTGAATAAATCTAATCCAGAGATGCTTTGCCGATTCTTGTTGATTTTGTTTTATTTTTATTTCTTTATTTTATGTTGCTTGAATTTGCATTGACATAGTGTGTCCCTTCTTGTGCACAACCCAAATCTTTTGTGATTCTTTGCAGCAAAATTTACCGGACCTCTGGCTTTTGCTCAACTTTTCAAACATGCCACACTGCCATTGTTTTAGGTGCCAGCCCCACAGGGTCCACCCACTGAGCCTGCTGCACTGAAGAGACCTTGCCCAAACAAGTCCGAATTGAAGGCAGTGCACCAAGTTCAATGGGGTGATCCTGGAGAGAGGGAACGCGCGCGCACGCACGCACAAACGAAAGAGAGAGAAAGAGAGAAGAGAAAAGAAAGAGAAAAGGGAAAGAAAGAAAAAGGGACAGATGAAAGATAAGAGGGGGTGTGAAAGGAAGGGACAGGAAGAAAAAGAAATAAAGAAGGAGGGAAGAGAGAGGAGAAAAATAATGAGATTATTATTCTAGTTTCAATCACCTGCTCCAGTAGGTTAGAAGGGTGTGTGTGTGGTGTTCTCCTGTAATTTTACCAGTACATTTTTTTTTGGGGGTTTGGCCCTTCTTCAGAATTGGTACTCTTTAAACATTGGGGAAAAGTAATTTTTTTAGGTTGGAGATCGTGGTTGTCCAATGGATCCTGTTTAAAGTCTCAATTAAAATGTATGAGAGCTTCCTGATAGGTTCTTGGACTGTTTCGTCCACAAAACATTTAATAGAGCCAAAGTGTTTTTTCATGTGCTGGCAAAGATGTTTCATGTGGAAAAGGGCCTCAGTCTAAATAGGCCTCATTTCAATCTAATGCATCTGCTCTCTCTCTCCTCTCTCTCTCTCTCTCTCTCCTCACTCCTTCCCTCACTTCCTCCCTCCCTCCCTTCCAGACTGGCTTTTGCTCAACTTTCCAATGTGCCTGTGAGCCGGTGCTTCAAAAACATGAATGGGATGGATAGATAGAGAGACAGAGAGAGAGAGAGAGGTAGGTGAGTAGTAGATAAATAGGTAGATAAATATATGGTAGGTAGGTAGGTAGGCTGCAAGCAACCGGCAGGAAGGACAGACAGACAGACCTTTTGGATGGATGGATGGCATGGATGGATAGATGGATGGATGGATGGATGATTGGATATGGATGATGGATGGATGGTAGGTAGCATATATTGGTTGGTAGGTAGGCAGGCAGGCAAGCAGGCAGGAAGACAGGACAGACAGAACCTTTTTGATGGATGGATGGTGGATGGAATGGTAGGTAGGTATAGTAAGTAGGTAAGTAGCTGGATAGAAAGATATTGGTAGATAGATAGATAGATAGATAGATAGATAGATAGAAGATAGATAGATAGATAGATAGGATAGATAGATAGACAGAAAGACAGGCAGGCAGGGTAGGCAGTAAGGCAGGCAGACAGGCAGACCTTGATGAATGGATGGAATGGATGATGGACGGACGGACAGACAGACAGGACAGACAAGACAGGGGACAGACAGACAGGACAGACCAGACTGAACGTTGACAGTCAGCAGCAGTTTGGGAAAGTTAAAGCAAAGCTTGCCTGCCTGGGTTTCCTTAAACCTGCCCTGCTCCAGAAAGGAGGGAACAGCACCACCCTCTACGACATGAGTGCCCGAGGGGGGGGCAGCTTGGGAGGCTGTTCCTGGCAGGGAGGGGGAACCCTGCTGAACTTGGCTGTCAGGCAGGCAACTTACCAAAGAGGGACGGCTTGGCTGCAGCAGGATCCTGGAGTATTGGGCAAAGCTCCCCTTTCCTCTGGCCTTCCCCTAGATCAGGGGTCTGCAAAAAACCTTTTTAAAAACCCAAACTTCCCCCCAAAAAGAAACAGCCCCATTTGGGACCTGTTTCCCACAGAAAACAAAAATTACCGGCGCTCCACTCCCACTTGCAGTCACAATGACCCTCCTCCCCCAGGTTTTGTAGTTTTTTCCGTGTTTTCTATGGGGAACAGGTCTTCTCGCTCTCTCCTCCCATCCCTCTTCCATCTCTATCTTTCTCTCTCTGTCTCCCTCTTCCTCCTTTTCTCCTTCTTCATTTTTCTTTCTTTTCTTTCTCACCTTCTTCTCTTCTTCCTCTAACTTTCTCTCTTTCTCTCTCCTCTATGCCTTCTCCTCACTCCTTCTCTCCCCACTCCCCACCCCTCGTTTCCCAACTCCCACATCCAGGGAATAACTGTAAGGAATTTGGCCATGTTCTTTCTGTCTCTGAAAACCTTGCATTCCAAGAAGAATGAACAGTCAGGCTGTTACCTCACAGTGCCTACGAGGTTGCTGCCTTTAGATCGCTGCTTGAATCCTTGCAAACTGGACAGAGATGGGAGGGGAGCAGGCAGGCTGAATTGAGGACAAATCTCTCTTCCCTCCCTTTCTATCTCTCCCTCTCTCTTTGCTGTATCTTCCCTCTCTCTTGCTCCCTGTCTTGTCTCTTCTCTCTCTCTCAAAAAAGCCCAACCTGCTCTCCTTGGGGCTCTTCCACTGTCCCCTTTTCTTTCTTCCTTTTTGGAAATCCAGGCTTGGATGAGGAATGAGCACAAGCAAGTGGATGCTTCTTCCTCCCTCTCCCTCCTTTATCCTTCTCGTTGCATACCTCCAGGCCCCACCACAAGCTGGCTCCCATGGCTGTTTCACTGCCTTGCAGCACCCATTGCAGCACACTAAATTTTACTGCACTTCACTCCATTCCCCTCCTCGCTCCTCCTGAAGGCCCATTACAATTGCAGTGCATAGAGCAGCCGCATTCAAGGCGCAGCTCCTGAGCGGTGTGCACAGTCAATGGGGTTGAACCTCCGCAGAGCCTAGAACGCCCCCTGCTTGCCTCTTAGCACCCCCCTGGCCAGCTGCCTTGCCTCCTAGTGCCCCAGGCATTACCACCACCCCAGTGGGTGGTTACGCCCACTTTGGAACCACTGTTCTAGATGACTCTCTTCAACTTTTGTTTTCTATTCTGTGATTCAAATTTAAGTTTGTGATTGACACAACAGTGACTGGGTCTCATCTGTGACAACGGGACAAATTCACATACAGACAGGAGGATATACAAACTTGCCTCATGGTGTTACTGAAACAAATCTGGAACTGAACACACTCAAAAACTGTTAGAAATGGTGGTAGAACTTTAGAAAGAAACCCTCCCAATACTACCTTCTTTACAATAGTGCATGGCTGTCAAAACTCCAAAAACAGATCAAGTAGCTCTGGGGAGGCCAGTCATAAATTAGAACACTTGCTAAATAACTGGCCATTAAGTGAGGACCACTTGTATTTGGTTTGCCAGTCATCAGGCCATGCCCACCCAGTCACATGACCACCAAACCACACCTATCCGGTCATGTGACCAGCAAGCCACGCTCAGCCAGCAAGCCACGCCAGCTAGTCACGTGACCAGCAAGCCACACCCACAGAAATTTAAATCCCACCCCTGGGTGGGGGGCACCGAGGATAGGTTTCTAGCACAAAGGGGCAGTGGACTGAAAAAGTTTGGGAACCATTGATCTAGAATATAAGTCAAAGTCCATCCTTACTGTAGGAATCCAAATTAAAGTACCCTCACGAATGTAGAGAAGTATTGACATGAAATAAAACATACCAACATTGACTATCTTGATCTTTTCAAAGGGGAAGGTGAAATAATTGCTGTTAGGCTTTTTGTTATTATATCCATGGTAATAATAAAAAAATTGTGGAGTCTCTTTCCTAACCTAGCCTGCTTTGAACAGCTGATATATTGGTAGACATTCAACACAGAAGAATCCATCACTTCAATTGGTTTAATCAAAGTTACAAAGTTTTCTCTCTAATATTGAATCAGAATTTGCCTTCTTGTTATATATTCTGGCATGATTAGAACACATATTTTCTAGTGACAACCTATGGCCCCTTTGTCTTCTCTTTTCAAAGATAAATCTTCCCAGATCCTCCAAACTGTCTTCATGGGATGTTATAGGTTTTATAATCACCCTTTTCTTATTTCTCTGTTCTTTGTTCAACTCTTTCCTTCAAACAGTTTCATACACACAGAGAGACATGCATGAATACAAAACTTCACCCATTTTTTGGTCAACAAATTGAAACCTTCAGTCTTTCAGTAAGAGAAAACTCTAGTGCAAAATGATTTACCACAAGACATTCCATATCTGTATTTATTTTAATTTAGCAATTCTTTATAGAAGGGCTACCAGATTTTGGCTGCAAAATTTTGCGCAATCATTAGATAGCAGTAAAAAGATATCCAGAGTTTTTCTGCTTCGATCAGGTGGTCCTAGAACACAATATTGTTGCAGAAACGGAAGGTGCCAATAAAAGCCAATAAGAGCTTTTGTCAAGAAAATAACCCTTATTAGATTACTCAGCCAAGTTAATAGAATGTGCTTGAAATTCATGAATAATTTGAATTACTCAGCAACAAAATTACTTTCTACTTCTGCTAGGTTTTCAACTGGTTTTCAGAGATTGCTTTGTCTTTCATTGTTTATTTAATGTCTTTTAAGAATAAGCCAGCCTCTGCAAAGCAACAATACTTCCTATAAGCTTTCTTATATGAACAATCGTAATACCTATGAAGTTTAGTATAGAGGAAAAAACACAGTAACATCTAGAAAAAGATAAGTAGTTCAATTATTACTTTTTGGGTTTCTTTTCTTTTGCCAGAGGCAAAATAAGATTTATTTTATCATTTTGTTCCCCTGAAATGTACTGAGTATTTTTGTTTCTCTTAGACAGGTTTCAATGAAATGTTGTTATCCAAAGCTTCATAGAAGAGTCTGTATTTTTCTTTTTAATTAAGACAGGTGACACAGTAGGACTTGCATGATTAATGTCTGAAGGAAAGAATGATATGTCTTTTGTGAATGTTTGCTATGAAACCAGGGACAGGTCATTATACTGTGTCATAATGCATGAATTTTTTAAAGGAAACTTTGGATCAGGAAGGCCTCATCTTCCAATTTATTTCAAACACTATGAGTGCAATATTCCACATAATGACTTCTTGGCTGTATTATGGTTTGACTGATATCATTCCTTTTCAAATTTGGGGTTTATTCTTTTGGAGAGAATTTGCATTAGCAATGTCTAGAGACCCAGATAATTTTTTAGTAAAGACAAGAATGAGAGAAGCAATCATACAAATGCTGGCATTTCTCCAGCTAGTCATCTGTTGTTGTGTTGGTTGTGACGCTAACTTTTCTATCCTTTGCTTCTTTCAAAAGTGAAATGGTTTGCAAGCAATTATATGAATATCAGGTACCTTTCAGTAATAGTAACAAAGCATACAGACTGCCATCACTGGTGATACTAAACTGTGTTTTGCATTACGCACAGCCACAACCTAGCTGTCAGCATTCCAGAAAAACAACTTCCAACACCAAACTCCAAGACAAGCATTTTCTCAAAGTTCCATTTTATTAGAGTTGTCATAGTGGCACATCTGGGAAAACCTGAATCTGAGAGTCCTGTGTTTTTCCACAGTAACTGAAAATCAAAGACCCATCTCCCTGCATCCCTCAATACATCACATGGCTCAATCACTATCCGTCCAAACTTGAGACATCCTTTAATCACTCCTTGTCCAGGTGCAGAATGACCTGACCTTGACTGTAAAGAAGAATGCATACCTAACTACATACACTCTGAGAAATCCCCCGTCCCAATTTCCCAGGCACAGGAATGTGGCAGCATGGAAGCTTCTAGTACTAATATGGCTTCCAAAGCTGACATTAGCCTGGTTTCAGTTTGACATATTTCTCCCTTCTCATTTTTATATTAGATTAACTATACTGAATTCTAAACTGTGGTTGAATTTAGGGTCAACAAGGAAGGGCAAAGGAGGACCTTATGGCCGGATCTCAAGTTCATAGTGAGTCTAAAGTTTAAACAATTCTAATAATGATTTTTTCTTAAAAATTCAAATTATGTCTTATTTGTACATACATGTATATTTCAGTGTGCATATGTATACATACAGTGTGTGTTGGTGTGTATATATAATGCATATGTATGCATGTGCACAGACCCACAGACACAGACACGCACACCTAGAAGGACTTCCTAGTTGCCCTGAGTACTGCTGGACAACTTGCTGCCCCAGATACAAAAATGAATGACCATTGGTCCAAGGGCCACCTACTCTGCCAATGACCATTTCCACCTGTTGCTTCACAACTATCCAACAGCTTGCTGCTTCTGAGTAAAGATTCCATGAACAACTTGTGAATGCCTAACTTGGTTTTCAGATTTGCAAACAAAATACAAACCATCTGAATGCATCCCAGACTCAAACAATCCATATTTGATCATATCATAGTATGCCAGTACGATCTTAAAGATATCATCATCACTGTGTCATGCAAGATCCTAAGTGCTGGATAGATTACAGGCTGATCTGATCAGTCTTCAATCGACACATAGCCACTTTCCAGCATAAGCAATTAAGGACTGTCAGAAAGTAATTTAACATTGGAAAATACAAGTCCCAAACCAAGTCCAACATTTCTAAAATGCACTTAATGAAGAACTCTTGGGTAGTTTAGGCACCTGTTTGGAAAAATGGACACAGTTTAAGGATGACTACAATAACTGCATTTTGATCTGAAAATCTGGGTGCATCAAAACAGGTTTAATGAAACCATAAAACCATTTCAAGCAGCCTCTGGGCCAAGAACAAAGCCTATGCAAACTGGAAGAATGATGCATCATCTGTCTCAAAGAAAGATAAGTTTAAGCACTTGGAACTCAAAATACAGACAGAACCTTGAGCAGACTAGTGGTGATAGAGGAAGGCTGAATAGGTGAAATGTTATGTGAACATGTTATTTATTTACCACTAAAAAATAAGTTCATTCTAAATCAGGCATTTTCATGCCTATCCAGTAGCAATGAAAGCCATTGCTTTCATAAAAGAAAAGACCATCCTTTAAGCATCTTGATCCAAAGCCAATTGGGATTTCCAAGAATAAACAGCCTCTTGAATTATGCCCAGAAATAAGCAGGCAATCACTTTAGACATTTCAACATTGGTTGTGCTTCTTTGTGAACTACTACAACTACAAATCATTATTTATAAATCCTCATTTAGGCAGTGTGTGAATTGAGGTTTCCAAATAACCCTCAGTGATATTCTCAGACATCATTCCTTGCCACGTCCTAATATTTCAGCTTAGTTACCGAAACAACATTTGAGGCTAAATAGGCAGTGTAGGTGTTTAGTATTTATTGTTTAAATAACTTTTTAAGAAATCACCTTTCTTCCTCTAGCTTTCAGTTTTGGACTAGAAGACGTCCAAAGTCCCTTCCAACTCTGTTATTCATCTTTTAAACTATAATGATAACCTTATTCTATTGTTTACACCTGAGTTTTGTGTACTGAAATTAGTGGCAACTATGCAGCTGATTTTTAACCATGATTACATGACTGTATAGAAGTTACAAAAATGTGATCTGTGCTAACGTGTTCTGGTTCCCAGGTTGCCTATCTCACTTTATGGTCTCCTGCCACTCAATAGAGTTGATATAATTGTTCAGGGAAAGTTTTGAAACAAACTTTGTTATTTCAACCTTTAATCAGGCTGAAATAACATTAAGTGCAATTGATATTACTACCAAATAGATATATATAAAAATCAGAAATAAAAAAGTCATGAGAAAAGCCAAATATGGTTAAAATATTTTTTTAACACAGTTCATGAAAAGAAATTATTAGACTTCTGACAGGAATACAGTAAGAATTCACAATTAACCTATAAAGAATGAAGGAAACATCTCTTAGTCCAAGTTTTTTCCAAAAATAAAATCCACATTTCCTTGTGTGAGAAGTTCAGTTTATCCTGAATGTCTCTGAAGATAATTTAAAATCCATCTTATGGAAGCAGAAAGCTGTGAATAGAAATCAAATATTAACATCTAGCCTGGAGATGTTTAGACTTTCAGCTATATAGCAGAAAAATATTTCTTCTATGTAGGATTATTTTTTTCATAACAACTCCAGTTATTGCAGCACAACCTGCATGGAGTATAAATATTGTTTAATGATGAGGATCTAGATGTAAATGTGCAAATCTTGGACTCATTTAATCCATTTAATTTTAACAATGGGGCCTTGGGCAGGTGCCTATCTTAACACCAGATAATGAAATGTAGGAGTGGAGAAGCCATGTAGTAAGATAGGAACACATCAAGGTGGGGCTCACAGTGTTACAAAAGGAGCAATTTGGCTAATGGTCTTTGCTTTTCACCCCCCTTTCAGCCCTTAATTATGGCAGATTGAAGTCTTAAATAAAGCTGTCAGTACCTCTTCTCGTCTGTACATCAAGGCAGTTGTGAGAGGGAAGCTAGAGTGGCTACTTGAAAAATTGCCAGTGATGTTTTGTACAGGTTCATCACTCAAAAGGCTTCAGTAACAAGGCATGACCTGAATGTGTGAAATAGCCATTACCAATCAACCACACAAAAATGTCATATCACAAATAGCTTCTTTACTAAAGAAACCAGTCATGCATTTGCTTGCAAAATTCATGAAGTTGGTAACTTTCATACAATCATGTTAGAATGTGTAAATTATTCCCTAGCTCCATTGGATAAAATTGACAGTCATTCAGTCAAAAATTATATCATTTTTCTTCTTAATTATCATAAAGATGCAATCAGTGGTTTCAAAATTTAAATTAATATTCTGAGTCAAAGAAATATAGTTTTCTCTACTCAAGAAATAACTTCAAAATGAAGTGGACTCATTGTGCTGTTTTTTCCCCTTCTTTTTACTTTCTGAAAACAAAAGGTGCTGAAGAAAATTTAGTTCTCCAATGCATTATTTTCTTTTAATGCCATAGATAATCTCTCTCTCCCACTGTGCTCTCTCTTTCTTCTGACTGGCCCTGCTTTGCATACTCATAAGCTTTAATATAGCTTTCAGAGGCTATAATAATCAGCTTTCTTATTCAAATGATAATGCAGATTAGATTTGAAAACAAACTTTGTTAAATAATTGAGATCTTGTTGAAGTTTTTAATTACTTAGCATGGAAAATGAATTTGAACATCTCTTAAGACTCTGATATATTATGAATCAAGTATTATTTTTGTCTCTGGTTTAGCATGTAAAATTAGATTTGACATTCAAGTTGCTGTACTGATGTATGAACAAAAATATTTTAGTATCATTACTGTGGCTGTAGTTTCAGAAAAAAATCATGGATTCTTCTGAGATCATGTGAATTGCAAAGCTAGCTTTCTGATAAATATAGGGTAAACATTTTTTTAATGATGACTCATTACTGTAATTTTTTTTTAACTAATGCCTGCTAGTAAAATATTTCTATCTTAGTGTTGCACCTGTAATAACTGCAAGCCATTTTAGAAGTACAAGATGGAAAAATTAACATTTTGTAGATTAATGCTTCCCACCTGACAAAGGAACAAAAATGGAAACCAATATAATTATATTATTTATGTTTATTTTTGCACAATAAAAACTAATTATCATAATGAATAAATCAACAAAAAAGAACAAAGTAAAAATATTGGAAAAAATCTTTGAACACAATAAAATATTGGACTATATTATAAGTTGTGATAAAAATTAGATGGAGAATAGAATGCTGGATAGAAAAGTAACTGAAAGGAGTTCAGATATAGGAAGGGTGATCACAAGGAACAGAACTGTAGAATTAGATTAATGCATGAAAATTAGAATAGAATAGAATAGAATAAAATAGAATAGAATTCTTTATTGGCCAAGTGTGATTGGACACACAAGGAATTTGTCTTTGGTGCATATGTTTTCATTGTACATAAACAAAAAATAAAATACATTATTTTTAATGTATTTTACTGTAATGTATTTTACTTTAACGTATTTTAAGAATCATAAGATACAACACTTAGTGATAGTCATAGGTTACTAATAAGCAGTCAAAGTTTTGGGCTAAGTAAATTAGGAAGAATAATGGAACAAACAGCCTCAAGAAATGGAAGGCTCTCTTTAATGAAGTAGATAGTGATCTGTCATGGTATTTGGTATTTGCATCTTACACTGTACATCCAACATTGAGTAAAAAGGTACATACAGTCATCTGCAATATGTTTTCCAATTCTGAAATTAGGTCATTCTGCATTATCTGCATCAGTGTTCAGATTCTAAATACACTCAGATTTGGACCTCAAAAATACCTAATTTCAAACTAGTAACTGTAATATCAGAAATGACCGAATACTTGCTATTATTCCTGCTTTATCCCACCAAGAAAATAATTAGGTGAAACCCAGCTTTGCATCGTGATAAAAGTCTTGACTCAGATTTTAACAAAAATTAATGTGTGTGGATCATAGCCTTATAGTACAGTATATCTGTGAACTAGTTAGGTTATTCCTATTATGAAAGAAAAGTGAACTTTTTTTGTCATTATATTTGCTAAATACAGCAGGATTGACTTCATTGTTTATCTACTGTAATAGTTACAAGGCATCTTTTAGTTTTCTTGTTACGATTTCAGCAAATATGTTCAAAATGAAGCCATGCATCTAAAAGAAACCGAGCAGCAATATGAAACAAGGTAGTTTTAAATCTTATTTGGCTACCTTATTAGGAAGCTGCTTCTGGCATATGTAAGAAACTGTTCCATTACTTGCTATTTTTTTTTCTGGAGAAAAAAAGTGATTTACATGGAATGATTACATTATAACCTGGGGGAAAAATTCAGTTTACAGGATTCTTGTTAATATTATAGCCTGCAGCAAATATACTTTATATTTGATGAGGAACTGAGTCAGCCTTGAACTATTTCTATGTGCTTATTTGAATAAAAATTGTGACATTTTTTGTACCTTTGAGAGAATTCTCCATGCAGTTTTCCTGGCAATAGTTTTGGAGGTGGTTTGGCATTGTCTTCTTCGGGAGGGGGAGAGGGAGAGAGAAGGGAAGGGAAATTAAATATAACTTTAATTAAATATTTACTAAGTTATATTTTTCTTTCCTTCTGACAGACTCTTGCTCCAAAAGACATAACAAAGAGTGTCTGTAATCATATACTAAGATTAGTTCACCCCAAACAGATTAGGCTGAATTGGATTCATCTTGGCCAAAAGCTTGTGTCTCCTAAAACAATCAATTTTGATTTTTTATTTGTGTATGTATATGTTCCCAATTTTCCCCAAGGTCTGAAAGATGGAAGGAAGGTGAAAATAGCAATGCATGATAAGCCCTCGTGCTATGCTAGTTGTTGAGGGAAAATGATGAAAAGTGCCTTTTTTTGTCTTCCTGGCTTTAAGTCCATTTTAGCATTGCAATGAAAGGATTGTTTGTTTTTGATAGGATTTCTTCTTGTTCTTTGGAGCATCATTCTTTTTATGACAGACTATAAGGAGTAATTTATTCTTTTGTGTCTTTACTAAGTTATGTTGGTAGTGACAGATTGTGCTCAGCAGGTGTTAACTGCAGGATATTGACAACAAGAAGCAAACCAGCTCAGATTAAAATAAATTGATATCTCTTTACTATCAAGAAGTGTTGGGGAGGGAGAGAAGAGCAGTAAACCCTGTTTCATTTGCCTAATAATTGGACCAAATTATTGCCAAGGAAGGTTTTCAGATGTGATTTCTTTGTCAAGGGACACTCTTCTAGTATGATTATGATTATGGATAGTATTCCAACAGCTGTTTTTTTTGTTCCTTTTTAAAAATAGGATTTTATCTTTCTATCTCTTATAGAGAAGTTAAGGGGCTCAGGTCAACAGCTGATCTATGAAACACTAGAAATGCTTCAAGAGATGTAGTGCTGTTTCTTTTGACAGCAAATGCTTCACAATGGACAAAGGAATCATATGATGCATCTGCTTTTCAGTCAGTCAGGCAAGTATGCTCGACATAGAGTTGCACATGATTTCAAAGAAGTCCTTTGCATGTGACAGAGTTAGTAATCCATGTCATGTTTTTTAGTATCTGTTCTTTGGAATATAGTTTCCAAAAATATGAGTTTATTTTTTAATTCAATTTCTTTCTACCAGGTGGACAAAAGAAAATATTTAGAGTGCACAGTTTAAGGCCCTGTCACACTGGCCGACGGATGCAAAACGTTTCTAAAAAGGACACAGCGGACGAGAAAAATGTTCGCATCCGTTGCTCCCAAAAAGGGGCAAAAAATTTGCATAACCAGAAGTGCAAGCACAGAAAGGAATGGAATGGGCGGAAGAGCAGGGCGGATGGAAAGCACGATGCTGCCCAGCAAGCCTAGCGATGGTTAAGCAGAATGGGAGCGGAATGGCAAATCTGCAGGGCTCGGGGAGTGCAGCGAAGCAGAGCCGGAATGGACACGCGGGAGCAGAGCGGACGGCCGAGCGATGCAGCAGCATTGCACCACGTGGAAGCCTAAGCGATGAAGCAGATGCAGTAAGCGGAAGCCTAGCAGATGCCCTAGCAGATGCTAGCAGAATGCCACGTGATGCCTACGTTCACTGCGCATTGCGGGGAGGAAGCATTGCGTCAGCGCCCGTGGATAATAAAGGGAAGGCAGCTCCAAGCCAGGTCACCATCGAGGCAAAGACCTGTTCCAGACACACACAGCTCGACTGCCTTGCCAGCCTGCCCTGGCCTGGCATGGCCTGCCTGCCAGCCTTGCTGCCTGCTTGCTGTGCCTTCCTGCCAGCCTTCCTGCACCCCGCTGCCACTTGCTGCCTGCCTGCCTGCCAGCTGCCATGCCCCGGCCGCCTTGCTAGCCTGCCTGCCTGCAGCTCTGCTGTCCCTGCCTGCCGGCCAGCCTGCAACGCCAGCCTGCCGGCCAGCCTGGCTGCCACCTTGCTGCCGTGCCTGCCAGCCTGTCTGCCAGCCTTGCTGCCTGCCTGCCAGCCTGTCTGCCAGCCTGCCTGCCAGCCAGCAACCCCACAACCATGGGAACGAGAGAAAGCCTCAGCCATCTGCTGCAAGCCCTGGCAAGAAGGGACAGGCCACACCCTCCCACCCCTGGCCCTATTGCTTCTGCTGGGCGCTTCTGTACATGGGCTCACTCTTCTGGGGCTGGGGCTTCTGCTGCTTCTTTCTTCTTGGAGCAGCTGCTTGCTGCTGCTTATGGCAAGTGGTGCTTCTGCTGGGTGCTTTCCTGCTGAATGCGCTTCTTGGCGGTAGTGATTCTGCTGATGCTGCTTCTGGAAGGAGCTGCTGATGTTGCTTATGGAGGTCGGTGCTTTCCTCTGCTGGTGCCTTCACTCTGCTGAAGGCTGCTCCTTGTCCCTGTGGTTCGCTCATGCCTGCTGGTCCTGCTCATGCTCCCTGTCTTGCTCCTCCTCCGGCCTGCTGGTGCTCCTGGTCCTGCAGGTGTCCTGGCCCTGCTCTGTGCTCCTGGTCGTGCTGTGCTGCTGGTGCTGCTGGGCTGCTGGTGGCTGCTGCGCTGCTGTGGCTTACTGCTGCTGCTGCTGGATATCCTGGCGCTGCTGGTGCTGGCTGCTTCTGCTGCTGGCTGCCTGCTGCTGCTGCTGGTGGTGGTGTGGAGAGCAGCTCCGTACAACTGGAAGCCCCTCTCGACTGAGGGCCATGTGGTCCGCAAAGGGAGGAAGAAGGCATATGCGACAACGGGAGAGGAGGCAATACTCGATGACCATCGAGGAGGAAACATGACGAATAGGTGCTGGAGTGGGCTTGAGAGGAGGAAGTGAGTATCTATGGCGGAAAGGGCCAAAGACTGTAACAGGGACACGCAAAAAGGAAGCAGGCTGGCTTGAGAGAGAAGGTGGAGAGCCTGGGCTATCACTTCTAGAGGTGTTCCTTTGGCTGGTGGAAGCACATGCACACGCTGGTTATGCGTGAAGCCTGTAGCGAGCCCTCGAAGAAATCTGGCCGAGCCCACGTCAAGCTGATGGACAGAGAGACCTACGTGATGGCCAAGTGCAGCTTCCTGGAGGGTGAGGTCCGCACCGATGGAGCAGCCCCTCTCACAACCTCCCTCTCTGCAGGCAAGCCTGCTTGAGAGCCAAGTCCTCTTTCGGCCGAGAGTCCAGCTCCTTCTCCAGGCAGGTGTTGTGAGTGTGCCACGACGGAGGAACCCGCAGACAGCTGTTTAATACCGTGGTGGAGCATGTGGAGGACTCCCTGGTGGCATGTGGGAGAAGGATACGGCACTTTCAGCCACAGTCCTACCCGCATCCACCCCCATCTCTACGTACAGAAACGGCAAGAGCCAGACGGGAGGGGCAGAGCACACTAGTCTTTGCTGGAGATGAAGAGACACCACCGGAGCAGCAATAGATATCCTCTCTCAGCTGTCCACAACCGACTCCTCATCCGCCAAACTGCAAGCCTTTCTCCCTATGTCAACTAGATCCTCGACAGTTCCTTTTTTGGACATGGCGGAACCCCAGTACCTAGGTGGTGAAGGACAGGATACCGATCTGCTTCAACACCCCCCAATCCAGATGAAACCTGCTCCCACCCAGTCCAAGGTCTGCTTCTCCACCCCAGGTGATTTTCCTTCCCCATTCCACGGCTTTTTCCAAAGGCTTCACACTACAGGGCTTACGGCTACCAGGAAGTCAGCAGCAACAGGCAGCAGCCCTTCCCAGTCCAGGCACAGACTCATCGGATGCCACCGTTGCCACCTGGTTCCACTGATGCCCGACCGATGCCACCTCACGCCCACTGATTCCACCGATGCTAACACACTGCCACTTGCTGCTACCAACGCTACCGATGCCACGCCACGTCACCAATGCACCCATGCAGTCCTCACCCAGCTGCCAGACCAGAAGGGTAAGTAACAGATCGAACGTGGACGATTATGATATCATGCAATTTGTATCCAAGCGGCCAGACACCGAGCCGTGAAGGTATTTAATAGTACCCCAGCTACCACTGCTCCTTCCGTCTACCCCACAGCCAAGCGCCGGCCTCACTACATCTGTCGTCGGTACTGGGCTGACACCACCATGGCATGGAGAAGAAGCCTCAACATCACGGGGCTGAGCCAGCTGACTGAGAAGCTTACTCAACACACCGTCACCATGTTGTCCCTCTCGGGGCCAGGCACCCGCAGTGGCGCTTCAGACGCAGCACTCCAGCAGCACCCCACCTCCCACAGCACCTGGACCCTTTTCACCCCTGAGACTGGCACACTCCTGAGTGACAGAGAAGAGTGCCAGAAGACGGGTGGCTACCTGTAGACCTTTATTTTGAACATCTTGACTGGGTAATTTTTCTTTTACAGCTTGTTGTTCAATTAACGAGTTATCTTTGCATTTTGCAACACTTGCTTCATTTATTTTAGTCAATAAAGTCTTGGTGAAACTTTTTAGAAATGGTTTAAGCGTTGTGCATGCTTGTGGGAATGGGGTAAAGGATAGCAATGGGGTGTGCCAGGGATACTTTGGTGGGTTAAGATAGCTGTGGGATGGGTTGACGATAGCTGTGGGGATAGATAAACCTCAGCAGTGCAAGCAAAGTGGACCTGTATGGTCCTACCTCCAGGTGCCACACGCTATGCGCCTCTTGTCAGTCTGAATCAATACCTGAATTTAATCATGATCCACACATGTCCAATGATAAAACACAACTGCTTTATAAATGCCCTGTTTCATTGGTAGGCCCACCCAAAATCATGGCCCAATCTCGATCCAGTGTTGATGAGACAGGCTGAAGGAAGCATCCATCAGCTTGCTGATTGGAAAGCAAGCCGTCCTTTCACACGAAGCCAAGCTGCATTGACAAGCCCTCCACAACAAGAACAGAGTGCTTGCCAGCCATCAAAGCCACAGAAACAGACCAGAAGAAAACCAAGAACAACCAATCAACCAAACCCTCAAGTCCAATTGAAACACAGACCTCAGGCTTAATAGCCAATCAGAATAGAACCAGCCTGGCAAATTTGAAACGAGAACTGTGGATGACAGCACTGTCCATGACCAGAAGCCTGAATGATGGCAGATGAGATTCTGCTGAATACGTTGCTACAAGAACTTTAACAGAACTAAAGATGGATCCGAGCCTGCAACTTTACACAAACTACAATGACGTGGGATAATACCCGAAGGAAGCTAAACAGCACATATATATATATATATATATATACACATTTTATAGCATTGTTTGAGTAATAGGTACACTTGTACTTTTCTTTTGATAGTGTGTTATACATTGTCATAACTCCTTCATTCTTTTCAGCTCTATGTATACAATTTATTAACAATTGTTCACACATCACCCATTTTTTCCACATGTTACCAATTCATCAGATATCACCTTTTCGTTAGCCAGTCATTCCAGATATCCCATGTTTTATTCATTTTTTTAATTATTTTTTTTCACTGTCTTGAGTATCTTTTAGCAATTTAGTTAATCTATCCACTTGTTTTTTAAAAACTTTTTTGCAAGTTATTAAGTGAACATTACAGTTGTAAAGTAAATGTGATCACAAAACAAACCCCAGAGTTATAAAGCAAACACTGTAGTTATAGAGAGAGCCTATTTTTTGCTATGGCCCATTTTTACCAAAACCTAGAAATAGATGCCAGTTTTCATCAAAAGCATTGTAAAATGTGTTCACCTGACTATGGGATGCCTCAAAAAGTCATAAAATGGGCTAGTTGCCAAACACTACACAAGTAGACATGTGATCATGAGGGAGCATAATTTCAGAATGGGGACATAATTACTGTTCGAGAGGAGGGGTCCATCATAATTTTGATTACTAAGTGACCAATTATAAGTTGATGACTATCTGTATTTTTTTAAAAAAATCTTTTTAGTTTGTTCTTATTTATTAGTTGTGGTGTTGTTTTCTTACAATTACCATACACTATTGGAAGATGGTGAACTGAGTTATGAGAATATAAAGTGAGGTGCAGAGTCAACAATTTGTGCTCTTTGCCATCAATAGAGAAACTTACATAGTTCAGTAGGGTTGGCATGTCCACTATAAATTATGATTGTAAAACAGTAATGCCAAGAATCATATTGTACCTTCTATCTAATCTTTCTGTTCACCCCAATTAGCTAACACTGCCCTCATGTGGGATTATATAACACCATGGAATCATAAAGTTGGGAGATGCTCTTCAGAACATTAATTCCAGCCCTCAATTCAATGGTAGAATACACATTAAAACAATTCTGACAGATGGCTTTTTAGCCTATATTTGAACAGACGCATGTAGTGTAGTTCACTGATTTTTTTGGATAACTGATTTCATTGCCAATGTTCTCTTATCACTGGAAGTTTCCTCCTAAAATCCAATAGAAATCTAAGTTCCCATACCTTAAATCCATTATTCCATGTGTTATACTATAGAATTATTGACATGCTTTCTTTTGTGCAACATTTCTTTACAAATTTAAAGAGTGCTTTCATATCTTTCTTGTCTTTCAGTCTCTCCTTTGCATGACTAAACATTCCCAATTTCTTCAGCCTTTCCCCCGCAACATTCAACTTCCAGTCATTTGATCATTTTCACCATATCTTCTCATAGGTTCTCAGTTAGCAATGGAATGAATGACTGAGAGGCTTAAAAGGATCTAAAGTGAACTGATTTGCTAAGAATCCAAAATGTGATTGCATGTCAGGGGTGTCCCAGAGGTGTCCCAGCCATCAAAACTTCAATTCTCAGTGGTAATTTTGAACAGTCACTAAATGATTGGTCATAAAACAAGAACTACCTGTACATGTGTTTGAAGAAATCAATTTTGGTTATTCAGTTCAGGTCTGACAGTGCACACATCTGTTTCTTGATCTATAAAAATGAATAGGCTAAATAAATAGTTTGATTAATGAAGATTGTGTTACTTGCCATCAGGAAGTCATGGCATATAATCTATCAGCCGAACTCATAGCACTGGATGTCTTGTCTTGTTTTCCAATAAAGCATTAATTAAATGAACCTGATTCATAACTTACTGCATGCATAAAATAAAATCACTAATTCAAAAGACTGAAAACTGAAAACTGGCTGGTTTCATCCATGTGCAAATTATTCTAACACCAGCTCCCCCCCCCCCCCATGAAAATTTTACAGAGGGCTCTAGTCACAATAACCTTGAAACAATATTCTATAGTGATTGAAAATGGCTAATCTGGAACAAAATGTCAGCTAATTTTTGATTATTCTTGACTTTGCTCACATTCCACTTTTACATGAACGCAGAAGGAAAAGTAAGTTTATGGTGGAAACCTGAAGTCAGAGGAAAACTCTGCAAGGTGAATGGAAATGCAGTCGACAAAAAGGACCATCCATACAACAGGCCAATTTTCACTGTATAGCTCAAAGACAATTATCTATCAATCTCTGCTTGTCCACTGTGGATGTAGCCATAATGATCATTTGTGCACAATGCTTTCAAAGATCTCAGTTGCCATTTCTTTTATCACTGAGCATTTGGTTGCATACGTGGCAGCCACCATCCAAGCCTGTAATTCATCTGATCAGAAATTCTTTGAAGGAAAAAGACCTTTGGCTTCAATTTGACTACTCAGTATATTTATCATGGGCAACTGTCATGCATTTTTGTCAGATGGACTTGAATATGCAAACCTGGACGGAAAAACAGCTTTTATCCTCAATTTTCCAACTCTCCAGTAGTTCCATTCAGAGCATAATCAGAATTATATTGGTCTGTCGAAATTCAGCTGGTAGATGTTATCACCATCTGAAGTTGTTGCCTGTAAATATAAGGGCTATAAAAAACATTGTGCAAATTGACTTCAGAAGAGGAAGCCATTTCACTGTGCTGATAGAGAGACATATTTGAAAAAAAAACTTAAAGTGTTGAGCCCTGCTAAAGATAGCAATAAATCATGTAATGTAGCTGTTTGAAAAATATTCAGTATCTAAATATCCAATTTTGCTATAATAATGAAGGGAATGGTAAGAGGTTTTATCTGCATGTTGAAAATATAAGGTTAGGGCAGTATTAAATGTAATATAATCATGCAGGTTCCAATCTGTGTCAGTCACCAAAGGTTTATTCTTCCAAGCTTTTGGACCTGTGTTATAATCCATCCTCAGGGAACTTCTTTCTCTCCAGATTCTCTCCAGCATGAGAGCAGAATCTTGGAAAAATCAAGTTCTGGTCTGGACCCACACAGATTGGATCCTGCAACATTATTCTGGGATATGTATATCTGCCTTCATTTGCATAATATAACATATTTATTTATCTAATACTTTGTGTATAAAACTCTTGCAAGTCATTTTGTACAAAACAAACTTGAATGTTAAATTCTAATATAACAAATTAAATAAAAGCCAAAGTTAACCAGACTGTCCCAGGTTTGTTTGCAGATATTGTGACATAGAACTTGATCTATTTCCAGCTGACATCATTTTCATATATGACCACTCAAAAATGCATCCTATACTTCAGATTATATTATTTTGAAATGATAATGATTGTAGTGTATTTTGAAATACATTTTCCTCAACATTACAGAAATGTTCATTAAAATCCTTATTTGAAATGCATAGAGGTAGCCCTTGACTTATGATCACAATTGTTGCTAAGCAAGGCAATTGTCAAGTATACTTTGTCCAATTTTATTACCGTTCTTGCCACAGTTATTAAGTGAATCACTGAAGTTATTAAGTTAGTAAAAGGCTTGTTAAATGAAACTGGTTTTGCATTTCAGAAGTTCGCAAAAGGTGATTATGGGACACAAAACTGTCATAAATATGAACCCATTGCCAAGTCTCTGAATTTTAATCACATCACCATGGGAATGCTGCAATGGTTGTAAGAGTGAAAAATGGCCAGAAGTCACTTTTTTCAAACAATCAATAAACAAATGGTTGTAAGTTGAGGACTACCTGTATTTCTAACAAAATTATTCCATTCCTTTGAGGGGGCTATTACCACCATTTCCCTGTGGATAGAATCCCTAAAATCTGAAAGAAGACAGGAAGGAAATAGCATGTTCAGTTACAATCTTCTCTTGATCTCTGCAGGGCCATTGGCACTAAGTACCCTGAAAATGGAGTCTTAAGATTTTGATAGTTTGTTTTCATATACTATTAATTTTATATTGATGCAAGACACTTTCAGAAGATTATTCTTCTGAAAGATGACATATTAAAAATGCAAAAAAGTAAAAAATATGAAATCATTTCATATGGAATATAAAATACCTAGTCATTTATTAATTCAAAATTTCAGTGTAAATCAAGTTTCTATTTGGTTTACCTATCGCATACTGAAATTCCTTCAGTAGCCACTTAGTATCCCATGAGATAGATATCTTTAAAAGGAATAATGAAATAAATAAGAATAATACTATTAAAACTTCAGATCCTTTCTGTATCCTACTTTGGATACAAGATACTAAGAATATGTGATATATACATCACACACACACACACACACACACACACGCACACACATATATATGTTTTTTTAAGTTTTCGCACGTACTTACATGTATACTGTTCAGCTTCCTTCAGTTATTATCCCACGTCATTGTAGTGCTTTTAAAGTTGCAGCAACGTTTCAGCGAATCTCATCTGCATCATCAGGCTTCTAGTATTGAGTTCGTAAGTGGGTCCAGGCTATTTCCAGGATATCTTTTTCTACATCCTGATTGGTTTAGAGTCTTGTTCGTGTGTTTATTGTCTTTGATTTGCTTGATTGGTGTTTCTGGTTTTCTTTGTCTGTGCGCAGTGACAGTTGGTGAGCCCACAGGGGCTCCTTCCAATTGCTTGTATCTTTATCCTTGTGTATATGAAATATGTGTTCGTATGTGTTATTCCATGAGTGTTTAGCGGTTGGTATTTATTTTTCATTCATTTCAAGGAGTTTCTTTTATCGGGACTTGAGTGCATAGTGAAACCACATTGAAACTTACAAGCAGATTCTTCCTCTTCCACGTGTAGATCTTTGATCATTCTAAGAAGTGGCTATGAGTTTTGTACATATTGAGCTGCTGAGTTTCAGCATGGGGCTGTAGTTGTTTTGCTAAGTGTTTAGATAGGTTTTGTAATGTGCTCCTGATGGAGCTGACTATGGTCTGAGAGGTATGCCTTCTTTGTGTATTTTTGGGAGGCCGTATAAGTTGGTGGGGGCATCTAGATTTTTCTCTTGCGGATGATCGTCTGTTGGATTTCTTTGCTTATGTGGCTGGTTATAATTTATCTTCTTGGTTAGTTTTTCCAAGATATGTGTTGGGTTCGTGTGTTATAGGTTTGTGATGTGGAGTCTTGAATAGGTCTGTAATTTTGTTGCCATTATCTTTTCTATCCGATTAGACTGTGCATTCCCTTTGTCTGCTGAGGAAGTATGAATATGGCTGTTATCATTTTTCAGGTTTTTTAGCCTTTGCAATTCATCTTTGTGCAAGTAGCTTTTGGGTGTTTGCTTGTGCATAGGATGTTTTGTAACCTGGTGTCTTATTGCTGTCAGCTTCATCTGTATTTAATCTCCACACCAGCGCAAAGCCAGGCAAAACACCTGGGCACAAACAGACTCCCTGTGATACCTCCAGCTCAATCACACCCCAACCAGGCACCCAGATTGAAACCTAGCCTTTCCTAATAGATAACAGCCGTCCTTTTCACGCGAAGCCAGCTGCCACTGAAAGCCTCAGATATAGGAAAAACAGTGTTGCCAGCAATCAAAGCTACAAAACAGACAAAGAAACCAGAAACTCCATCAAACAAAACTACAAGAACAATAACACAGACCAAGACTCCAAACCAATCAGGACGTTAAAAAAAAAAAACAAAACCATCCGGCACAGCAGTTAGGCTAGCCGCAAATTTAAACTAGTGGCTGTGATTAGCCTGACCCACATACGAACTCAATACAGAAAGCCTGATGATGGCAGATGAGATTCTGCTGAAACGTTGCTACAACTTTACAGCTGTAAAAGCACTACAATTGACGTGGGATAATACCCGAAGGAAGCTGAACAAGCAACACACACACACACACACACACACACACCACATATATATAATAGATATATATATATATATATGTGCTGTTTAGCTTCCTTCGGGTATTATTCCCACGTCATTGTAGTGTCTGTTAAAGTTGTAGCTCATTGATTCTGTTAAAGTTGTAGCAACGTTTCGCAGAATCATCATCTGCATATCAGGGCTTCTGTGTGGATGTGTGTCTCACAGTTCCTCTGTTTCACACTGGAGATTGATACCTTCTCCGCCTACCAACCATTTGGAAACCTGCCCTCATAAAATAAACGGTACCTAACATGAAGAATGACACCAGGACCACACCACAAGTGCCACACAAGATGCTACCACCACACTTCCACGCAGAAAAAAGACTCATCACCCACACAGAAGAGGAGACACGACCACCGAACAGAAGCCATACTGCAGCTGCACCATACCCATTCCAAACCCCTCTGACCCATACAAGAAGCAAACTGACACCACCATGAAGATGTGGCACCGGACACGAACACGAAGCCAAACAACAAGTATCACAGCTCACCAGCTCAAATCCCCCAGCAACTAAGACTACCTGAGCACAGCCAGGGCCCCCACCTAAGCAGAACACCACCCCCAGCCAAATCAGAACACAGCCAACCCCCTACAAATCAGAACAACAGCCCAAACCCCACCCAATCAAGTCACACCCCCACTAGCAGTTAAAAGGAAAAGCAGCTGCAAGCTCACATTACTCTTAGAAAGCACAGAGCCTGAAGAAACAAAGCCTGAAGATGGATGAATGAGACTTCATCGAACGTTGCCCTAGATACTTCCAATTTCTACGCGGTAGAAACCCGAATAACCAGGATCCACATACAAATACGTCGCGAAACTTCAAGAAAACATATATTATATATATATATATCTCTATATATATATATATATATATATATATATATATATATATATATATATATATTTGTTTGTTTTTTTTAAGCTTTCGCGGGTACTTACATGTGTGCTGTTTGCTTCCTTCGGGTATTATCCCACGTCATTGTAGTGCGTTAAAGTATGTAGCAAACATTTCAGCAGAATCCCATCTTGCCATCATCAGCTTCTGTATGGATGTGGTCTCACAGCTTTTGTTTCAAATCGAGGCGGGCCTATTCTGATTGGCTGGAAGTTTTGGTCTGTGTTCACTGGACTTGGAGTTTGATTGATGGTGTTTTCTGGTTTTCTTCTATCTGTTTTTGTGGCTTTGATTGGCTGGCGCAACACTCGTTCCTGTTGGAGGCTTTCAGTGAAGCTTGGCTTCGTGTAAAGACGGCTGCTATTCATCACAAGCTGGTTTCACCTGGGTGCCTGGTGGGGGGATGTTTGAATTGGAGGCATCAGAGGGCAGTCTGTTTGTGCTCAGGGTGTTTGCCTGGGTTTTGGTGTGGAGACTTTCTATTGAGAGTGCAGGCTTCCAAATGATTTTGGACAGTCTGCTGGAATCATCTTCTTCTATCATGCTGTCAGGTCTTTTTTCAATTCTCTATGGCTTCTCTGATGATTCTGTGGTTTGGGGTTTTCTATAGTGGCTAGGGTTTAGCGGCCATTTGAAGTTGATGTTGTGACCTGTAGTTTTCAGTGTTGACTAGTGAGGAGGGTGTGTTCCAAGGCTTTTTTACTGATTTTTCAGTGTTCATCTAGGCGGGTACTTATTCTTCTATGCGTCTTCCCAATGTATGTGGCTGGCATGATGTACAGGAAATTTCGTATATTGCCTTGGTTTTCCAGGGTCAATTTTGTCTTTGGTTTCCTCAGGCATGCTGCTATTTTTTTGTCTGTTTTGAAGGCAGTCTTGATGTGCTGGCC
>BHFT01014435.1:0-24791 GCA_004320025.1 Laticauda laticaudata | reverse complement strand
CGGATGCAAAAACGTTTGTAAAAAGGACACAGAGGACGAGAAAATGTTCCATCCGTTGTTATCCGCTTTCAAAAGTGCCCAAATTTGCATAAGCAGAGCGACAACAACAGAAAGGAACGGACGGGGGAGGACGTAGAGGGATGTAAAACGGATGCTCCACGGAGCCTAGCAGATGGAAGCGGATGGGCACAATCTGCAAGGCTTCCGTGGGAGCACAGCGAAGCGGAATGCGCAGCCAGGAAAGAGCGGATGCAGAGCGGAAGCCTAGCGGAAGCCTATGGATTGCACAGCAGAAGCCTAGCAGATTGCCTAGCGGATTGCAGAGTGTTCACTGCATGTTGGGGAGGATGCATTGCGGTCACCCCGCAAGATAAAGGGAAGCAGCTCGCAAGCAGGTCACCATCAGAGGTAAAGACCTACTTCCAGACACAGTTCCAGCCAGCAGCCAGCCAGCCAACAACTAATGGGGAAGAAGAGGAAGCCTGTGGCATCTGCTGCCAGCCCTGGCAAGAAAGGACAGGGCCACCATCCCACCCCCTGGCCCTGACTCTGGGCTTCTGCTGCTGCGGCTGACTCTACTGGTGCTGGGGTTGCGGGCTTGCTCCTTGCTGGGCTGCGTGCTCTCTCGTGCTTGCTCTGGGCTTCTCGCTGGGGTTACTCTGCTGGTGCTGCTCCTGGTTTATTCGTCCCTGCTGGTCCTGCTGCGTTCCTGCTGCGTGCTCCTGGTCCTGGCTTGGTCCTGCTTGGTGCTTGCTGGTGTGCTGATCCTGGTGCTGTGCTGGTTGCTGCTGATGCTGCTACTGTTGCTGTTGCTGCTGCTGCTGGTCGGTGGCTGTGGTGAGCAGCCCTAACAACCTCGAAGCCCCTCTTAATGAGGGCCATATGGCCCTGCCAGAGGGAGGAAGAGCATACGCTGTGAATGGGACAGGAGCGCAATACTTCCATTCGAAGAGGAACATGAGGAGGAGGTGCTTGGAATGGCTGAGGACAGAGAACGAGTATTCCTTTGGCGGAAGGGGACACAGGCTCTATCAAACACCAAGAGGGAAGCAGGCTGCTTGGAGAGAGAAGGCGGAGAGCCTGGGCTACACGTTCGAGGGCTCCTCAGCTGGTGGAAGACATGCACACCTGGTACGGAAGCTGCACCTAAAGAAATCTGGCCAGGGCCACGGTCAAGCTGACTTGGACAGAGAACCTACGTGTGGCCAAGCGTGCAGCTTCTGTGGAGGGTTGAGGATCTGCCACCGAGGAGCAGCCCCTCTGACACCCTCTCTCTCAGGCAGGCCCGCAGAGAGCCAGTCCTCTTCTGGCCAAGAGTCAGCGTCCTGTGTCCAGGCAGTTATCGTGCAGCGTGCCACGACGGAGACCCCCCGACAGCTGCACTTCCCCGGGCGGAATGTGTGGAGGACCCCCTGGCACAGTGGAGCAAGGGAAGAGGGCACTTTCCACAGAGAACAAACCCACATCCACCCCCAGCTCCAACCTCCACAGAAAAGCAGGCAGAGAGGCAGACCGGAGGGGCAGAGCCACACTTGTCCTGCTGGAGATCAGGTGACACATCAGAACAGCAGAGAGTCGTCCCTCTCTCAGCTGTTACACCACGACATACCATCCTCCAAACCGCAAGCCCGTCATAACGTACGTCAACCAGGACCCTCTTGAACATGTCGCGAAGTCACATTACCAGGGGATCAGATGGACAGGATCACCGGTTTTCTTTCACAACCCTCCAGACCCAGGCTTGAACCTGCTCTGACCCAGTGCAGGTCTGCTCCTCCACCCCAGGGTTGATTCACTGCCCTTCCAAGGGCTTTCCACAGGCCTCACCTACCAAGGCTACGGCGTACCAGCGAGCTCAGCAGCACAGGCAGCCCTTCCCAGTCCAGGCCACAGGTACATTGAATGCCACGTGCCGCCACGTGGCCACGCATGCCACCGATGCCACCAATGCCAGCCGAGCCACAATAGCCACCATGCCAACCGATGCACAGATGCCACCAAATGCACACATATGCCACCGATGCCACAGATGCACCAACGCCTCACCTCGCTCAGCTGCGCAGACCAGACAGCCTCACTACACTCCTCCTTCCTCCATCCCACCAAGCCGTCCTCAGAACATCTGTTATCGGTATGGCTGACACCCCATGTCCTGGAGCGAAGGGCTTCTCAACATCACAGGACTGAAGCCAGCTTCTCTGAGAGCTTCCTCACACACCACTTCCCCTGTTGTCCTCTCGGGCCAGCACCCCAATTGGCGCCCTCAGACCAAGCACTCCAGCCACTGCACCTCCACAAACACCTGGACCTTCACCCCTTGAAGAATAGGCGCACGCTCAGAGTGACGAAGAAGAGCTTGCCAGAGACGCGGTGGCTACCTGTTGACTTTATCTTTGCTTGCGGACAGCTTGCGTCATTTTGCTTTACAGCTGTTTATTAATAAAGATTATCTTTGCTTCACACACTTGGATTCATTTATTTTATTAAATAAAGTCTTGTGGAAACTTTTAGAAATGGTTTAAGCCTTTGCATGCTTGTGGGATGGGTAAGGATAAAGCAATGGGATGGGCAGGATACCTTTGAGTGGTTTGGTGTGCAGGGATACCTTGGGAGGTAATAAGCTGTGCGAGGCAGGGATACCTTTGGGATGGGTTAATAAGCTGTCGGGCCATAGATTAAACCGTCCATGCAAGCATAGGTGGGACTGTATGGTCCACCCTCCCAGGCTGCACACACATATGGCCCTTTTTCAATAATAATGTAATCATCATCCCACACATTTTCAACATAAACACAACTCTTTTATTAAATGCCCTGTTCATTGTAGGGCCACTCAACATACATGGCCAATCACATCCATGTGATTGAAGGAAGCATCATTAGCATTCTTATCATCCTGTCTTGCCACTCCAACTGCTCCAGCTCGGGAGTTGCACCAGGTTTTCAGGAGCGTTGCGCTGCTTCTTCCTTCACGTGAAGCTCTGTGCGGGCTGGCCACATCCCACAGTGTCTATCAGGTTTCGCCCTTGCCTCCATTCACCAGGCGCCATGTCCCCATTGCCTGTTGGAGGTCCACGAGCCTGTTCGCAAACACTGCAGGTAAGCGGGTGGCGCATGGATTGTGCAGGATGCAGCAAGCTCCACGATCCTCCTCACGGTCTGTAGGCGATGCCTAGCATGGTGGTGAGAAGTACCTGAACCTGTGGCCAGGATGCCCAAAGGCGTTCTCCACCACCCGCCTCTTGCCCTGGACAGCCTGTAGTTGAAAGACTCTTCTCTTCATCGGCGTGAGGCATCTGAGGTGTTAGGGCTTCATGAGGTAGGTTCTGAGGAGAAGGCGTCATTCCCCCATGATGAAGTAGGGCCACATCTTGTGTGTCATGGGCAGGAGGGTCTGGATCTGGGCAAAGCCCATGATGAGGTTTGCGTTCCAGCCCCTCCTTGAGGTCACTTGGCATTGTATACCTGGGCATCTGAAGCTGACTCATTGCCTGAAGCTCGATGACATGAACTTGTATCAGCATCTGACCACGGCAGGAGGGATGATGCTGGAAGAAGCCGCTTGTAGTTTGAAATAATGGACCGTGAGTTTGCGGTGGAGCTTTTGCAGGCCACCGTGCTTCCCATCTATGGCTCCAACGGCTGGTGGGAAGGTTCCACTCGGATACCACTGCTCTGCAACTTTCTTCCAGCCTTCTGTCAATGGAGGGGCACCTCCATGTTTATTCTTTGATGATGAGCCTGCACCATTCTCTGACCACAGTTGCTGATGGTGTTGTGTGGCACCCTCCAGCAGTACTGCATGCTCACCTGTACATGGTCCCGGAGGCCAGGTGCGCAGGTCAGTGCCACCTCTCTGAGCCCAGGGTCCAGGTGGGCTGGGAAGTTGATGCTCGCTTGGTCAAACCTGGGTCTCAGCCGCTCCACAACTTGTCAAACATGCTGGAGGGCATCCCTCATGAAGTTCTCGAATGCACGAGTGTCTGCGTTCCTCAGCATCCACCATCAGCTTGTCTCTCTCGTTCGGCCAATGTGACAGGCCCTTTACCCAGCTTAGGGCTCCTCTAATTTCTTCTCTTCTCTTCTAAATGCGCATGAACAGGTTTCCTAGCTGTCACCTATCCTATTATCATTACAATATTGTCATGGTATTCCATCCCCGCCCCACCAACCAATTACTTTGCATGAATATCTGAGTTGTTTGTGTGATTTGCTGGTAATGTAGACTTTGGAATTCCCATTTGCAAAATGTTTATTATTTCTTTAGAGCAAAATGCCCTTCCCCACCCAAACTGAGAAATCAGCTTGGGGAACAAGCAAACATGCCATATTATTAATGTCATATTGATTGGCATATGGCCTAGGCCTCTGGGGAAACAGGAGTGATGTTTCTATTTTGTACTAAGTTGCCTTGCCTTCTAATTCCATTGTACCAGCTCCCTCTGAGTGTCAATGTTCAAGAGATGAAGGAGGGAGAGATGTGCCTATAAATAGGACATCCAGAGAAAAGTAAAAAGGAGGTGGGTGCTTGGTTTGGTGGGAAAGAAGGTGAAGGAATAAAGGAATAATTTCCATCGATCCCCCAGTAGGAAAAGGGCTCTGTCAGATTAAAGAGGAAAGAACTCTCTGTTTTGGAAGAAAGTTCATGAAATGTGCAGGCAAAAGGCCTGCAAAAATTACCAGAAAACCCCATGTGCTTTGTTTCTATCTTTACTGGCATTCACCTGGAGATCCCATGCCTCCTGTTACTGCTTTAATTTCAGGAAGGAACTGAAATTCTGTGAGGAACATGTCTCCTTTCCAACACAGCTGAGACAATGGAGGCAAGGCTAGTGTTTTTTTTTTGTGTGGGTCTACTCCCTAACTAAGTTGCTTTGCAAGGATTTTTCACAGTTAAGCATGGATATTCTTCCTTCTGTTAAACAGATGACTTGCCAATAGTAGAACTTGGCTCCTTTTCCTTCTGGTTTTAATAGGTTCTGTACTTTATCACTTTCCATGACATTGCGTGTACACAAATGGAATACCTCCGCATAAATAAGGGAATATTTGCTTGCATATTGTTATTTGACTTGAAGTGAGATAGAAATCAGTAACCCACGGAGCATGGGCTGTGTATTTTTGCAGTCCTTAGAGCACCCCAACATTCTGATTCCAATAGCCTAGCCAAGGGGTATCAAACTCAAGGCCCTTGGGGTGCTCAGATCTGGCCCATGGGGCCATCCTGGAAACAGCAAAGGGCCAGCCTGCAGTGCCTTTGCCAGTGAAAATGGAGCTCGGGAGGGAACAAACAGCCCTCCCAGGCTCCATTTTCGGCCGCAATGGCCTCCTGCCGCCCTCTGCCAGCAAATATTGGCGGCTATACTTTTTCCATTTTCATTGGCACATGGCTGCAAGAGGCCATCACGGTTGAAAGCGGAGTTCAGGAGCCCGTTTTTGCTGGCAAAGCATTCAGGCCACCAGAGAAACCCTCAACATGAGTGATGTCAAGCTGGCCATGCCCACTCTGGCCCCTGAGGTCAAACACAACCCTGATAAGGCCCTCAAATGAAATCGAGTTTGAAACCCCTGGTTTAGTCTGACCACTGATTTCAGCGGTATGATTATTTGCATTTTGACTCAATGTGACATTCTTTCTATCCTTAAAGTCCTGCCAATTCTCCCTGTACACTCCCTAGCCCCAATAATGTCAGTCCCGCCCATCATGGTTGACATAGCTATGTGACTGGATATGCTCTTGTTTATTACAAAACCTGCATGCAACCTGAAAGTCTAAAAAGATTGTTGAGCCCTGAAATAAAGCATCAGCAAGTCTTATGGGAGACAGCTTGCTATTCAAATTGTACTGTGGTAATGGTGTAAGCCAGGCCTAAGAGATAAGAGATAAGAATATCCCTCAGAATTGGTACGTCCAATGGTGCGATTCAAATATTGTTGCCACTGGTTCGGTGGGAGTGTTTTGGTGAGCGCGCTTTGTGTGCGTGCACACACTTTGCGTTAGGGGTGGGATTCTACCAGTTCACACCTATTCGCTAGAACCGATTGTTACCATTCTAAGCAGTTTGGAGAACCGATTGTTAGAAGAAATTTCTGGCCTAATCCTGTAAGGAAGGCAGGAAGGAAACATTCTGGTGTTGCTTACAGAAACTGCCTCTCCGTTAACCCTTATTACATTCTTGGCAGGACTAGACTTCCTGTCTCAGGAACTTCTCTGGAGTTTTTTTCCCCTCCTTTGTGGGTACTTTGCTTGTTTGGAGTGACCATTCAAAGTTACAATGGCATTGAAAAAAGTGACTTATCACCATTTTTCACACTTATGACTGTTGCAGCTTCCCCACAGTCATGAGAGGCCAGGCAAGGAGATGCATGCCTCAATGTGAGTGATGTTGAGTTGGCCACACCCACCAACTAAGCCATGCCCACAGAACCAGTTGTTAAAAAAATTGAATCCCACCCCTGCTTTGCATGCACATGCATGCCAAATGCGCACTTTGCGCAGGCGCAGAGGCATTCTACCTCACCTTCTGCAAGCCTGCATGTTCTCCCGGTCGCTTCAGCAGCTGCCATGCGGCACTATTCTGAGCTGTGCAAAGCAGCTGTGCTTCAAATTCAGTGGATAAAGGTGAGTATGGGAGTCCGGGCAGGCGGGTGGACCCAACAGCAGAGCCATTAAAGAAGTGAAAGAACCGGTTTGGTCTCCGCTGCTCATCGCTCCTACCGACTCTCCAGAACCGTGCAGAACCAGTTGAATAGACGTCTATCAGTACTGGGTACCACTGGGTACGTCTATCAGTACTAGGAATAAGTAAAAATAGTAAATAGTAAAGAATAAGTAAAAATAGATCACCTGTATCTGCGTGTTAGATTAGAAGAAATAGAGACTGGAATTAAAATTGCTGGTGAGTTAAGTTATGATGATGATCCAGTTTGGTAGCTGGAAAGGAAGAAGATTCTAGAAATCACTTGTTAAAAGTGTGGGAAGATGGTGCATAAGCTGGCCTATAACTTTTATCCCCTAAGAGAGGGGATAAAATATATTTGTACTTATAACTGCTGTGGAGAAAATTGGAAGCCACTTCTTTATATCTTTTTTTCTTTTCTTTCCTTGAACTTTTTATATTTTCTTTTAGAATTCTTGCTTCTTTTTTTTCTTCCTTACTTTTTATTAGTTTGTGTTAGTTTTATTTTAAATGTCTTACAATACATATCCGTATACATATTCCTATGTAGCAGTCAGAGGCGAGGTACATAGGATGAAGGATGGAAATCTCTACTTCTGTCAAAAGGCTTCTGGACCTGCTTCTTCCTTGATCATTTCTTTCATAATGCAGCTGATATATTGTTCCTGCTGCCACCTATCAACTGGGGTTGGTAGTAGTTGCCTTTATAGGCACCCTTTCTCTTATCCCAATTTATGAGAAAATAGGAATCCCACTGGTAAATAATAGGGAAATAATAGTAATAATAATTCTACTTCTCCAAAGGAATTCAACAAATACCTGAAAGCAATGAAAGTCTTTTTGACTAAGATCCAGGCCCAGCTCCTTTTTGGAGTTCCGGGCAGGGTTTTTTTTTTCCTCTTGAAAGAGTTCAGTTCTTGAGATCAATTTTTCAAGTATCTTGCTGCATTCTAAACTTGGTGCTTTGCCATGAAGCTGGCTAACTTAAAATAGAAACTTCTGCCTGGATTTTTATTTTCTACTGTTGACTTAAGAGCTCTCCTTTACTTTAGTTGGCTTGGACCTTCTAATTATGACCAATAGCTTTCAAGCTTCCTTCTACTGAGCAACATGTGCCAAATTGCAACTTTATGGCTTTTCCTGGCCAGCCATCACTCTGATGGACTATGAACGCGCACTAGCTGATGTCAGAGTCAGAAAATGGGCCATTGGTTTAGAATTGCAAGTAGTGTATCAATTCTTCATGGAAACATCTTCCTAAACTTCTCTACACATCTTCTCTAACCAACCAGAGATCTTTGTTACATACCAGGACTTTATATTTAGTCAGATTTAATGCCCTCCCAACTTCTATAAATAAAGAGAAATACTGAAAGATCTCCTTTGAACAGTGACTGTTGTCCATGTGATGGGAGAATAATTAAAACAATGGAACACATATTTTATTTTATCTCCTCTACATAGATGCTTTCCAGGAATTATTATTTCCATTCCTTATTAAACACCCTGGTCATGCCAACTTGTATTATCTTATTATCAGATCAGTTTGAATTTATTTCTTTGACCACAGTTAAGCACTGTTTTGTAGTTTGCACAGTATGCTGTACTACTACTTTTAATCTTTTTTTATATTTTAGAAGAACATTTTTTTCTTTATTATCCTAAATAATTAAGATTTTCTTGTTTCTTTGCTGGTCAAAGACCAAATAAAAATTGACTGATTGATATGTCTATGGAGATTCTCAGGTCATGGTTGTCCCAAAGGAACATTTCAAATTGGACTTTGTTTCTTTTTCCCTGAAAATATTTCAATTCTCATCCAAGATGCTCACCCCCAAAAAATTCAAATGCCTTTTGAAAAATCACTTTTGGGATAGATTGATTGATAATGGTAATAATAATGGTGAAAAAGGGCAGTGTGTTCTGTTGTGCCAATTTTTGGCTGTCAGCCTTATGAGATGGTCCAGACAGGAAACATGCGTGGATGAACAAATTCTATTTTATTGTAAGGTTATAGTAAGAGAATCTTGCAAGTCTGAAAGTACATTTCTCCCCTGTTCTCTTTTGCAGCCCAGTAAACTAAGGGGAGTCCCTTCTGAGGTGTTTCCCACATCCATATTTCTTCTGTAGGTTAAGCTGCCTCTTATCTGACCATTCCCTTGGCTATGGTTCTCCCCTACCCCCATCTCCTGTCTGCCAAGGTCATTCCCATATCTCTTTATTCTGAATCTGTAGCTTTTAGAGAAGCAGGAATATCTTCCCTTTTTAGAATCATATATACAAAGGTGTTGGAATAAAAATGCAGTCCTCTTTCCAAGCCAGGAGACAGACTCTAGAAATACAATGGAGGCAGGACATATGGAAAGAAGGTCTCTGTTTATTTGGATGCCAGAAACTTTAGTGACAGCAACATATTTCTGGCATGGCTGACAAAATGGAGTTGGATAGGTGGGCTTTTGTACATTCTTTGGGGCTTGGTGATTGAGATGCCTGTTACTGGGTAAGAATGTGTCCTTTAATCTTTTAGATGGCATAGGTTATCCTGCTTGAGCAGGGGACTGGACTTGAAGTCCTCCAAGGTCCCTTCCAGCTCTATTCTATTCTAAATTCTACATTTTAATGGCTGTTGCCAGATTCCTATGGGGTCATGTAGAGGTCATAGCTGGCTCTTCAGGCAAAAGGGGAAATGCAAATCCTATGTCTGAGCTTTGTTTGTCTGAGCTAATCTTGTCAGCTTGCCTAATTGTATTGCTTATTTGAAGTCTCTTTTTGCTCTTTGCTTCTGAATAGATTGGCCCAGTCTCTCTGAGTGGATACAAAATCTCCATTCCAAAAGACCAGCCTCTTCAAGCTTCTACTTGAGGTTGTTTTCCTATGGCAGGGAGACTGGGGCTGCTTTCTGCCTTTAGGAACGTGTTTCTCCATTTCTCCTTGCGGGAAATATAATATTCTGCCTCTTTTAATATCCCCCCAAATATTTCATTCTCGAGAATGGTGGTGGTGGTGGGCTTCCCACAAGGGGAAGCTTAAACCTAAGCTTTCCTTTTTCTAAAAAAGAGAAAGAGAATATAAAACTCTGGAAATTCTATGGAGTCACATGGAAAATGCTCAGTGGTAAATAATATAGAAAAAATAGAGTTGCTAAAATATAGCAAGTGACTCCAGAGAATCTTCCCCTCACAAAAAATTAATAAGAGAAACCTAAAATCAGAAGAATCTCAGCAAAACATAAGATATCATTAATTTGTTAATAATCACAGAGAGTCAGAGATTCAAAGGGATGTAAACACACGTAAACACAGTTTTGCATAGATTTCAGAAAAACCAACCCCTTCTGATCACGATCATCAAATCCAAAGGAACAGATTTAAGTATACCCAGCCAAATAAAGTCTCCACACCTGGTAGATTTCTTGCTAAAACACCTCTTAATGCTTGAAGGCAGGAGTTCCTGAAGGATCCACCTTGCTTTCCTGAACCTTACGAGGGTTTGGTAGATTGCAATCCTTTTGCAGGGTGTCTATTTCTTTGCCTCAGTTTTCCAGAGCATTTACTATTTTTAATGGAACAACAATTTTTCTTTTGCGAAAGAGGAAGGGCTTAAAGGCTCTCCATCGATGTCGATCTACAGTAAGCCTGAACTCTCCTACCTGAGATAAATTATGATTTCCTGACAGGCAGCTGATAATCTCTGATGAGAGGACAGGAGTCTGAGGGAATGCAAGATGACTGAGCTGGTTTCACAAGAACATGAACATGTGAACAACCAAACATTCCATGTCAGATGAAGCACCAAGAGGGAAGCTAAAGCTTAGATTTTCTGAACGCAGAATGAAAAAAGCAAGAGTCACCGTGAAGACCCCGATGCTTAGAAAAATGAAAAAAATATCAAAACGAGACCAACAGAAGAAAAAATGGCAAGAGATTACCACCAATGATATAAGCAGGAACATAGTTAAACAAGCAGTTACTGTCCAATAACTGACAAAATGATGTCTATCAGGTCATAAAGAATCAAAAGTATCTAAACCACAACAATCTGCAATATGAGTGCTCTATTTTTAGAAAATCCCTTGTGGGTTTCTGTTTTACTTACTTCCTTAGCTTAACTGTCATTATGTTGAAAAATATTTAAAGCATACCATCAGACCAGTCTTTTGGAGTCTTAAATCATTTTCTAATATTTTCCATCTTTTTATAGAACACACAGGACATTGTGTTTAAAAGAACATTATTTTATTACAGGTTAAAATAAACAAATCTGATATCAAAAGATTAGAGGGAGTTTTGTATGGCACGGCATTCACAGAAGCAAACTGACTAATGTAAACCTATATCAAGATTTAGAAAATGTTTATTTAACAAGGCCATATTAACCATATTAAGAAAGAAAGAAAGAAAGAAAAAGAAAGAAAAAGAAAGAAAGAAAGAAAGAAAGAAAGAAAGAAAGAAAGAAAGAAAGAAAGAAAGAAAGAAAGAAAGAAATGGGCAAATCTAGTAGCTGCTTAAACTGTTTGTCTCTCAAATTTGAAAAGTGTTTGCAGACATCTTTTCTCCCAAATCTAAAAATGTTGTTTCCAAACTTTTTATTACCCTATTTGTATTTTTTTTCCTGAGATAAACAGATAAAACCATACTGCCAGTTTCTGGAATTCTGCCTGTACCCCTTTAATAATGTTTCTTTCACTTCCCAAAAATATGTCAGAATAATAGAATAACACAGCTGAAAGGGATCTTGGGGGGTCCAACCCAGTGGTGGGATTCAAATTTTTTGACTACCGGTTCTGTGGGCGTGACTTGTTGCGTGTGGGGTGGCTTGGTGGGTGTGACAGGGGAAAGATTCTGTAAAAACTCCATTCCCACCCCACTCCAGGGGAAAGTTCCTGCAAAATCCCCATTCCCTCCCCATCCCACTAACCTGCTTTCCAGCTCCGTCCTCTTGTGCAGGGCAACCAAAGAAGACCCAGCCAATCAGCTGAGACTCAGGAGGCAGAAAATAGATGGGGCAGGGCCAGTCAGAGGTGGGATTTGCCGGTTCTCCAAACTACTCAAAATTTCCACTACCAGTTCTCCAGAACTAGTCAGAACCTGCTGAATACCACCTCTGGTCCAACCCATCCTCAGGCAGGAAGCCCTCTACAATTTCAGACCAGTTATTCCACTGATTAACTGTTTTCACTGTTAGGAAATTTCTCCTTCGTCCTAGGTTGCTTCTTTCCTTGATTAGTTTCCATCCATTGCTTCTTGTCCTACCTTCAGGTGCTTTGGAGAATAGGTTGAACCCCCTTCTTCGTGGCAGCCCCCCAGATATCGAAACACTGCTATTATATCATCTATAATCCTTCTCTTCATTAAACTAGACATACACAATACCTGCAACCACTCATATGTTTTAGTCTCCAGTCCCCCAACCATCCCTGTTGTTCCTCTCTGCATTCTTTCTAGAGTCTCAACATTTTTTTTATATAGTGGGAACCAAAATTGATGCAATATTCAGTAACTGTCTAAGACTAATACAAGGAATTTATGCCTCTAACACTCTTCCCAGCTTCAACTTCCACTGATATGATATCACTAGATACCAGGGTCAAAATGGTAAGGTTTGTAGCTTGCTTTTTGTTAAATTAGTTCAGTTACTTCCTCCCAGAATTCGTGTCATTAGACTGAAATCAATTTTTTTCTTGGAAATTTTCTATATTTAATTCATTGATATTTTCATTCAATTAAATTGCGCAAGTAGTGCTTCCTCTATCATAGAATAAATATCAGCTTGTCGTGTATCCTGTTTGATTCTGAAACCTGCAGAACAATTCCAAAATAGATCACAACATAACATCTTCAGATTCAAGCTTTGTTTTCAGAGGTTTTCCAAAACTTATGGTACTATGGGATACATGGGAGGCTTATTTCCTGGATCCTTATCAAAATGGGAGTGATTAGCTCAAATGAGAATAGAGCAAGCCAAGCCAACAAGCCACATTCACAGAACTGAACGTCTGCTTCATGTTCTCCAAAATAGGATGAGATGTTCTGCAGACCATCATGATTGAGGAAGCTGGTTTGTGACAGAGCAGCTGAAAAGCAGCAGGGAAGCTTCAGTTTATAAGAAAGTAGGAGGAGGGAAGGCTTAATTTTCTGTGCAATGCTTCTCCCCTGCTTTTTTTTTCTTTTAAATAAACAAGATGGCCTAGAGTAGGCTGCTAAACCTCCTGTTTTACATTCCAGAATCAGAGCTGCTAACATATGATCATCACATAAGACTAAAATATAAAGCAAAGGGGGCTTTATATTTTATTTTATATCCTTGGAGAATGATAGAGAATGATGATTGTACAGTGTTCCCTTTTATTCCAGATCTTGAACCCCGTAAAATGCTTTTGGAATTCAATTTATTGAGGTTGTTCCCTGGAATCTGAGCTAGACTAGGTCTTTTATCTTTGACAAATGCTTTAAGGTGAACCCTGAGTCCACATTGTGTTAAGCCAAGTCATCATGATTTAAAAGCACAATTTATCTTTCATGCTAAATAGTAGTTAGCAATTGCACTTAGACTTATATACTGCTTCATTGTGTTTTATAGCCTTCTCTAAGCAGTTTACAGAGTCAGCATATTGCCCTCAACAATCTGGGTCCTCATGTGACCCACTTCAGAAGGATGGAAGACTGAGTTGACCTTCAGCCAGTGAGAATCGAACTGCTGGCAGTGAGCAAAATCAGCCTTCAACACTGCATTCCAGCCACGGTGCCACCATGACTCCATTGGCTGTCAGTAGAGAGATGGTGGTGGACAACATAAGAACTAGGGCAAGTACTAAGTACTAAGCAGCCTAAAAAATAAAACTAAAAAATAATGTAAATATTACTAAGTGGATGAGATCACATTACCCAACATTATTCAAGATATAACATTAGAATATTGAAATTTGAGTTGATTTTGTCAGACCTCAGATAAAACAGCTACCAACCTTCAATAAGCTTCAATGGTGGCAAGGACCTGGGAAAGTCCATTCTCATTGCGATGAAAGTTCTTGGGTTTCCAGGTCTGAAACCACAATGGGAGTTGGAACAAGTTTGTGTAGGGAGTTGGACTAGAAGATCTCCAAGGTCCCTTCCAATTCTGATTATGTTTTATGCCCTAGGTCAGTGGCCCTGGGAAAGTGACTTGTGTTTTATGGTTGCTGTGTGACCAAGCATTTGGAGCATCTTCTTCCTTGCTTTATTTCATGAACCTGAGATTGAAGTGGATAGGAATCTTCCATGCCTGTTACATTAGTTTTTTGCAGAGACTCTAGGTTTACATAATCTGTGTCTCCAAAGACTTGTGGGAGAATTGTGGCTGATTGGGCTGGAGACTTGGATGTTAGATGATTTGGAAAAAATGTGTTGGAAAGAAGCCAGAACCATTCCCCCCTTTTTAAATGAAAGATGGGGTGGGAGGATGCGTCTGGATGGTTTGGAGGGGTGTGGGAGAGAATTTGATCCACAGAGTAAGAGCAGAAGAGTTGTGGGATGAGAGGGTGAATGTATGAAAATGTGGATAGTCAGACTGGCCATATGTAGAGGTGCTGGGGGTAGATGGTAGGTGCAATGGGGCCTTTGGCATCCATGGATCATTACCTAGTGATCCTGTTTTAGGTGGCTCAGTCTCTCCTGGGTAAGCTGAGTCGGGGATCCCCTGTAGTCAAATATTTATTTATGTATGTATGTATGTATGTATGTATGTATGTATGTATGTATGTATGTATGTCAATTGCTTACAAGATAATAGGTATAAGTAAAAACATAGTTATGAATACATGGATACATATAAGAATTGTAAAGTGAGTACCCTACCAAATTGTTCAGTTTCTCTCAGAATTAGATTCCAGCTGTGCTGGTCCCATGAAGAAATGTTACTAACATCTAGCTTCACTATTTGTTTAAGTATGGTCAAAGGATAGCATTCACAGCACATGGTCTAATTCACACACAAGTGCTAACCTAGTATTCCCTGCCACTAGTTACACATAACTCCTGAAATATCTAACTGATTCCCTAACACCCAGGATGTTTTTGAACATGATTCACTAAATAAGGCAGCATCAAACTACCCTATATTCATTAATTATCAGCTATTATTATCTACTATCAATGTCAGACTTCTCCTTGCTCACTATAAGTTGAGCAAAAAATGCATATTTAATCAATGATCACAATAAAAGAGATGTGATTAAAGAGTATAAAAGAATGCATATTTATTGATTGGATTTAATTAGTCGCCCATCTCAACCTTGTAACTCTTGGCACCTCACAATGCACAAGCATAAAAAGGTAGAACATCATAAAAACAACATTACAAATTATAGTGCAATTGAAATCCTATGGATGTCATGCCTGGCTTCAAAGCTGAGGGAAAAGCCATGTCTGCAAAGCTTTCTGGAAGGCTACCCAGACCTTGTGGAGTGAGGGATGGTAACAGGTCTTCTGACAAAGAAGTACAAGCTCCCTGGCTCCCACCAGATGATACGCTTCATGGGATGGACACAGAATCTGGTGGAATGGACAGTTCCAAACTAGGACAGATGATCCTGCAAATAAACTACCCTTGGACATGTAAGGCTTTATAGGTGACCACCAAAACCTTAAACTAAATCTCAAAGTCTACCAGGACTAAAGAAGCTCATAACGCTTCTTGTTGGTGAAGTTTGAGGACCAAATTAAAATGTAACATTTATTCATTTATCGATAATTACTAATGGGGTTCTCACACTGTACAACATCAGGGTCTGTTTCACTAGGGTTTGTTAGATCAGTCCCAATCAATTTAGCATAACATGCTAAGCCAAAACCAAACAAAACCTTGATATTGCTTAGTCTGTTGTGTGGCTCCGAATACAGTAGCGGTTTCTTTTTTAAGAGCTATAAAATATAGTCTTTATAATCCCTGGCTTCTAATTTCATCTGGAGCACATGAATATTAATTAGTAAGGAAACAGCACTTACCACAAAGTTAGAGGCACTCTTCCTCCCTCTTTCTGATTTTGAATCTAATGCCTGGCATTGAAAGCAGGTCACTGAAGTACGTTTAGCTCATTGTAAAATCCAGACATCACTTCATAGAAGATATAGGACTATACATGTGTTTAGTAGGTAAATCCACATGCCGGTTTTGCTAAAAGGTAAATTATTAACTTACTGATTTGAAGGGTACTAAGTAGTTTAAAATCATACACTTGGATGTATCTGGATTGGTGGACACTAAGCAGTCATATCTTTCCATTCTTCCTGCCTGCCCCCCTCCCCCTGCCCTCCGCAGCCTACTCATCCAATGGTAGGATTCAATTTTTTTTTAATACCAGTTCTGTGGGCCTGGCATGGTGGGCGTGGCATACATCCCCATTCCCTCCCCACCCCACTAACCTGCTTTCCAGCTCCGTTCTCCTGTGCAGGGCAACCAAAGAAGACCCAGTCAATCAGCTGGGACTCGGGAGGCAGAGAATAGATGGGGGCAGGGCCAGTCAGAGGTGGGATTTGCTGGTGCTCCGAACTACTCAAAATGTCCGCTCCAGAACTGGTCAGAACCTGCTATATACCACCTCTGTGCTCATCCCGATGCCTCCCTTGGAACAGACCAGTTTTCAAAAGCCTAGAAGCCCTTAGAGCTGTATGCTGGTGCAGTCCATCCTCTTTCAGGCAACCCCTCCCAGCTGGCCTTGGCATCAAAGAAAGCAAAGAGGAGCAGCTGGATCTGTGCACCTGCTGCTGAGATTTTGTTTGCAAGGCTTTGTGGGCCAGCATCAGGCCATTCAGTGTGTCGAACACACCTGACCAGCCAAAGGTACTCCCTGATGTGGGCTCTGCAATAGCCCTTGACGCTTATCATTTCTGGCTTTCAGGGCTGCAGTTGCAAATTAACAAATCTTTGGACTAAATGTGGCTGGGTTCCTCCAGCATGCTGGTTGAAATTTGGCTGGCTAGTTGGTGGTTTTATATATTTGCCTGAACACTGCCTTGGATTCCTTAATTATCATTTTATTAATTGAATACCTGCCTATTCTTTTAGATTGGCTGGGATTTTCACAATGGGGAGGGAGGTGCTGTCATCCTGGAAGAAACTTCTGCTCCAAGAATTCCCAAACTTTGGCAAGTTACCATCAAGTATAGAATAAAAGCAGAGACTTGAAAAGACTAAAACCCACCCAAAGGCAGGTGAATTTTTGGTGTGCTCTGCAAAAGGGAATGCAGAATAACTGTTATTTTTTACTTTCATGTACAGCTAATCCTTGACTTTTGACCACAATTGAGCCCAACATTTCCATTGCTAAATAAGACATTTGTTAAGTGAATTTTGCCCGTTTTATTACCTTTCTTACCACAAGTTGTTAAATGAGTCACTGCAGTTGTTAAGTGAGCCTGGCTTCCTCACTGAGTGTACTTGTCAGAAGGTTGCAAAAGATGATTACATGACCCTGGGACATGGCAACTGTCATAAACATGAACCAGTTGCCAAGCATCCAAAGTTTGAGCATGGGACCATGAGGATGTTCCATGGTCGCCAGTGTGAAAAATGTTCATAAGTTACTTTGTGTAACTTTGAATGGTCACTAAATGAATTGTTGTACCTTGAGGACGACCTGTACTGCAGAGGTTGCTGTTTTGTGTGAATGACAATTTCGGTAAACTGGTAGGCACAGTGATGGTATTCAAATTTTTTTACTATCGGTTCTGTGGGCATGGCTTTGAGGGCATGATGTGATTTGGTGGGCATAGTTTGGTGGGCGTGGCAGGGGAAGGATATACTGCAAAATCCCCATTCCCTCCCCATCCCGCTAACCTGCTTTCCAGCTCTGTTCTCCAATACATGGCAACAAAAGAAGACCCAGCCAATCAGCTGGGACTTTGGAGGCATAGAATAGATGGGAGGCAGGGCCAGTCAGAGGTAATATTTTCTGGTTCTCGAAACAAATCAAAATTTCTGCTACCGGTTCTCCAGAACCGGTCAGAACTGGCTGAATACCACCTCTGGGCAGGTAGAATGTTGCTAGAGAGACAAATAGCTAGAATGTCATGCCAAAACAAAAAACAAAAAACACCAGTCATTGTATATACATGGTGTTGGAAAACACAATAAAATAATCTCAAAGCAATGATCAGAGGGTTGTGCTGAATTAATTTTAAAAAAGACAAATAAAGCCTTTATTAAAGTACAGATGGCAGTTCTAACAAGGATGACAAGCTCTCCCGGTACTTGTCACCACTGAAGATTTTCAAAGTTCAGTTAAGGTCTCACATTCTGGATATGCCTACAGCAAACCATAGAAATATTGAAAGCACTCCAAAAGGCACAAACATGGTTGTATGTGTATGTGGCTTTTGTCTCAGTATCTCAGAGAGAAGCACCACGTTGTTCTGAAGCTTCAACGAAAAGAAATTGATGGGCAATTTTGAAATCTTACTCTCACAATGCATTTAGTTGGGTCGGTCAGGGTTTAAGCTAACATATATTAAAATGAAATCCGTTGACCCAATCAGCTAACCCCCGAGATGTTAAATTTAACCCAAAACAGAATGAATTAACAGTATCCCAGCTCAGCTGTGCTGTGAGGGCATCTCAACTCTGTCAACTGATTGTTTTGGACTTCCAGAATTCTCTCCGATCCTTTAATGACAGCCCTACCCAGAAGTCATGCGATTGGGAAGGGCTTAAGAATGGAGCGTTGGTGATCCAACCACCTCTACATAGAACACTGAAGTGTCCTCACAACAGATCCTCCATCTCGATGCCAGCCAGTTGAAGATGGATCAAAGACTGATGGTTTCCATTGAAAAACACAAAACAACTCGTTATGCAACTATTCTGGCAGGGTAGGTGCCTAAGACAGGTTGGTGACTTGCAAGGCTACAACTTGTTTGCTGCAGGACTTCCCTCTCCCATCCAGTTCTGGGCCCAGTGCCTCTGTGACCATTTCTATTTGGGTTGCCAGGAAGAACAGAACCTACCTAACAACAAGACTCCTTTAGTTTTCTTTGAGAGAAATAGGGATTCCATGAGGTTTCTATTCCTAAGTACAGATAGTCCTTGACTTACAGCAGTTCATTTAGTGACCATTCAAAGTTACAACAGCACTGAAAAAAGTGACTCATCACCATTTTTCACACTTACGACCTAGGTCATGTGATCAAAATTCAGACACTGGACAACTGACTCATATTTGTGACACTTGCAATGTCCCGGGGTCGTATGATCACTTTTTGTAATCTTCTGACAAGCAAAGTCCATGGAGAAGCCAGATTCACTTAACAACCATGTTATTAACTTAACAACTGCGGTGATTCACATAACAACTGTGGCAAGAAAGGTTGTAAAACGAAAGGTCATAAAATGGGCCAAAACTCACTTAACCAATGTCTCACTTAGCAACATAAATTTTGGGCTCAATTGTGGTTGTAAGTTGAGGACTACCTGTAGTAACTTCCACTGCCATTTCCTACCAAGGGTTCCTGTCTCCATAGATTGTTCTCCTACTCAGCACACAGAGAGATTTTTTACAGAAGGAGAAAAGCTGGCTAGGTTTTTCTCTTCTCCAGTATAGATACTTCACACACACACACACACACATGCACACACAGCTCTCCACTGTATCTCTCCTTGTCTCCATTGCACCCTCTGGCAGAGGTAATAACCATTCTCAGTCTCACCCTTGCGTGAGGGCAGCGGTTTTGAAAGAGGTGTGCTCTCACTGGTGATGTGGATAAAAGCCTTCAGATATGGATGTTGTGGAAACAGGGTCATGCATACCACTGAAGGCATTAATAGTTTTTTTTAAAGGATCCTATCTCTTTCAACAATATTTCCTGATGTATTTCTGTCTAGGTAAAGTACCTACAGAAAAAAAAAATCTTAGCGAAAACATTTTCTTCCTGTAGTGAATCAATTTAAGTCTTCAAAGATGCTGCAGCTCAATGATTAAGTATGAATTGCACACTTGAAAGGCTTCTTTTGGAAAGCCTTAAATGTTACTTCATAGCTCACCATGATGATGACAATGAACTGTTTCACTCAGGCTTTCAAAATAAGAGGAGCATGTAATCTATATGGAAGTTAGAAAATTAGGCTAGCAAATGCAGGTATATTTTTAATATGTTGCTTCAATGGGAAGAGCCTCCAACCTACAGAACAGGATGCCTGAATTCGACGACCTGTTGGCTCCTCCAGCATGTATCTTCATTAGAGGATAAAGCTTCTGGTCTAATCCTTTGTATCTCACTTTCCCTTATTTTTTCCAATCTTCCAGTTCTTTCCAAAAGGCTTTCCAGCTCTTTCCAGTTTTTTTTTCAGGACAGAAGAAAATTTGGGGACAGCAATAGTTTAAAAAAAGTCTGCAGAGGAAGTAGAACATTTAAAAAGGGATTTGGGGTGATGTCCAAAACAATTTTGTGTGGCAGACTTCTGTCCCCTGCCATGATGCATTATGTGTGCATCTGTTGGCACACTGCATTATGCTATCCATCATTTTTAGAAGAAAATTGGTGTACTATCTGTCAATATAATGGACGAAAACTTTCAGAAGGCAGACTTAAAATATGTTCGATTGCAACTAATCAGAAAGCTGGATATTGATGGATCAGTTGCAAACATCAAATTCTAAGGATGTTTCAATATATATTAAACAAAAAAACAAAACACCATTCTAATGGTGGTACTTTTACCCGATCCTACAAGGAGAGTTGATTTGAATGTTTCATACATACTTTTGCTAGAAACATTGCCTTACAAATTTTTTTTGTATACTTTACAGATATACATGTCTGATAAGGAAGTAAAAATATTGGTTTTGGCACTAACTATTCAAATTGCAAGGTCTAACTGTTGGGCAACCTGTGCTTTCTCATTTTGTGAAATATAGTTTACTTTACAAACATAATGTTGTAATGTTCTCGGTGGAATTCTTCCAGGTTGGTTAGAAAAATGCACCTGGTGGAAGCTTCTTAGAAAATTCAGCAACCCATGCTGCAGCTGTAGCATATGGAGAATACACACTGATCTATTTACACCACTCCAGAACCAGCTCTACACCTCTGCATTCTCACACTATCATATCATCCATGTTCAGCAACTTGAGCTGATTTATTTCTAGCTTGGCTGTGATGTCATCTAAACTGGAAAAAGTAATATTTCTATTTACAACAATGAAAGCCCAGAAGAGCTGGTGGGTGGCGGCCAATGGTGCACTGAAATATTTATTTTCCTATTCTTGATCCTGATGTGTTAGCAGATGGAATATATTTTCCTGGTTCCTTGAAGCACGCAAGGTCTGTGATTGCAGAACAATTGTCAAGGTTTTTTCAGCTAACCAACTTTTAATGGATTTGCAGACCCTAAAGGAGGCTGAGTATTGCAGCTGGCTGAGGGGTTTCAATGGTAATGCTGTGTTCATGACATATTCAGTCATATTTTATTAATTAAACTATAATTGGCTGCTTCCACACAATGCATTAAAACAAACCGTGGTTTTACAAATACAATACAATCATAATGGTTGCATTCACATGCTAAGCAACAAGTTAGCAAACCACATTTTGGCACAGTGAAAATCAATCTCCCCCCTAAGAAATGCAGGTAGTATTTTAAGAACTAGCTGTATGTATATGAGTTTATTTCTATTGCTACATAATCTACAAGGCACTTATGTTTATTTAAGGACTGGATTCATGTATGAGCCTAACCCATTGTCTGAGTCTTATTGTTCCTTTAGGTAGAATGTAGCTTCTTAGTGCTGAACCTAGCTCATGTAGTTGCTTATGTTATATGAATCCAACAATTAGATTAAATTATTAAAATGTGGTTAAGCAAACCATTATCTAGCATGTTAAGTAAACATGCCTGTTGTGGCATATACAATATATCTTTAAATGCATGAATATATATATTAGAGAAATGTCATAAGACTATCTGAATAACCTGAAGCTGAATCCTTATATAGGACCAAGCAGAATATTACTTGTTTGTGGCCTACCCCAATCTGTGCATCCAGCCACAACCACAAGCTGTGATTAAAACAAACGATGGGTCAGTTAGATTTATGAATCTAATCTGAATCTTATAGTTTATGATCTTGGGAAATAAAATCAATACATTCAATGTAAAATAAAAAGGCTTTAAAATGTTCTTTGGCAAGGCCAGCAGATTGAAATCAATAGGCACAATATGAATATGCTAGGCCTTTTCTGCGTATAATTTGAAGCTCTCACAAACTTCCTTAGTTACATCTTGTTGCTAGGTGATGATAGTGCTGAGTACATATACATTTTAAGGCTGTAAAGAGAAACTACCTTTTTATTTACATTTTCTTGGTGTGATCCCTTGCTGTTACTGTACTAAAAAAAATTGAAGATTGCATGAGTTTTCACGACCTGCTGAATTCTTCTGATCGTATAAATCTTTTTGCCTTTGTACTACTTGCTAGCTAGGACTTGGAGACACTGAGTAGCTGTTTTTAGAGAGCACATTTTCATGATGTAGCCTTTATTTCATTCTCTGTCTACTATGCAGACAGTCCTTAGTTGTTCCAACAATGCTTTCCATGTTCTCCTGCCAGGTGTTTTTATGCAAACGATTTATGGGACCTTATGCATGAAGTTAGTGATGACACACTCAAGGGTAGGCGTACAGTATGTGAAGCTCCTATCCTATAGGACAGGGGTGTCAAACTCAAATCATCACAGCGGTGTCACATGACATATTGAGACTTTTTTCCCCTTTGCTAAACCGAGTGGGGGCATGGCCAGTGCGTGACATGTTTGGCCTGCAGGTTGGGAGCTTGATAGTCCTGTTATAGGAGGTGGGGAATGGGGAAGGGGAGAAGGCATGCCTGATTGAACACTTCGGGCATGCCTCCTCCTCCCACTCCTATTCTTAGACACTGCCTAAGGCCACATTGGTTTGAATTGCAGGAGAAACCAAACTGGTCTCCTACAGAGACACCTTCCCATGGAATGCATGGCCAATGCTTTAAAAAACGCTGTCGAATCAGAGGTGGGTATCCAGCAGGTTCTGACCAGTTCTGGAGAACCGGGAGCAGACATTTTGAGTAGTTCCGAGAACCGGCAAATCCCACCTCTGACTGGCTCTGCTCCCCATCTATTCTCTGCCTCCGAGTCCCAGCTGATCGGCTGGGTCTTCTTTTGTTGCCCTGAACAGGAGAACAGAGCTGGAAATTAGGTTAGTGGGGTGGGAAGGGAATGGGATTTAGTGGTAACCTTCCCCTGGAGTGGGGTGGGAATGGAGATTTTACACTATCCTTCCTCTGCCATGCCCACCAAGCTACCCCAAGCCCACCAAGCCACGCCCACAGAACAGGTAGTAAAAAAAATTTGAATCCCACCACTGTGTCGAATCATTATGCAAGTTCCTAATACAGTATATACAATGGTACACACAGGACTTTGAGATGACTTCTAACGCTGTTGTTAAGTTCACTCAATAACATCCAAAAGATCAGGAAATGTGTCTCTAAATGAAAAAAGACTTGCTGAATAATTTAAACTGGGAAAAGAAATGAATTGCTGGTTCTGTCCTAAGTATTGTTACCCTTTTTTTACAGGTCTTATTAACTTGGAGAATTTTGAAATTGGGATGAAATTGACAATAGTTCTGCCATGTTTTCCCTATTAGTCTATTTATACTATTATTAATATTTTTCTATTCAATTATTATAGAATACAATGAAATGGAACAGAATAGAAGAAAATGATATACATAATATACATACAATAGAATATGCATATCATTCTATTCTATTCTATTCCAAAGAATAAGAAGAATGCTAAACATGTTTACCAATCTTTGGGAAGATCGGAAATGAAAAAATAATCCAAATGACAAGTTGGTGGAATGGAAGATGAGTTGGGTTGTAGTGGGTGAAGCTTTCTCAATGTCCTGTATGAGCTCCTCCCCCACTTCATCTCACTCCCCTCTTCCACTCTACTGATCTGCTAGCAAGACTACTTTTAGAGACAGATCTACTGATCTTCGAGAAGACTAGATGAATGTTCAGAAATAGTCCAAATAACAGGGGGTGAGTGTAGAGTATCTCTGTATGGGCATCATGTCAATTGGACAATGTGAAAGTTGGTCGCGCTCTTCCAAGTTATCCTGCTGCACATCATAGCAATAGCACTTAGACTTATATACCACCTCACAGTGCTTTACATCCTTCTTTAAGCAGTTTACAGAGTCAACATATAGCCCTCAGAAATCTGGGTCATTTTACCCACCTTAGAAGGATGGAAGGCTGGGTCAACCTTCAGCCTGCTGAGATTTGAACTGCCAAATTGCAGGTAGCCAGCAGTCAGCAGAAATAGCCTATAGTACTGCACTCTAACCATTGGGCCACCACGGCTCTTAAGGAAGTGGTTTCCTGTTGGCTGCTGACACTGGCTGTGAGGGGAAGCAAAGCCAGTGGATTCTCTTGATCACTGTCCTTAAAATCTCCCACAATAAAACCATAAGTATAAAGTCCCTCACCTTGTTACTGAGCATTGTAATTGAGACTGATATTACAGCATGGTTGCTGGGACAGCACAAATTTTATTGGCATGTTTTCCTGTTGAGTCAGTTTGTGGAGGAATGCACAGTAATGGGGTTGTGAGGAAGATTCCTGAGTTTTTAAACAGACGTTTTAAAGACTTCTGCAGCTAGGGACACCATTGTTAAGGTTTTGGTTATTTGCAGTTTATCACATTTATAAAGTATGGTAAATAACAATTTGCTGTTAGGTATCTGGCTTTTTTCTGGTGTTCTCACCTGACCTGTCCCACCGTTACAGGATGTGAGCCTTTTGCAGCAACAACTTTTCTTAATTCTGAATGAAGTACTTTGCATTGATGTTAAGCCCATGTCTCACTGCACCAACGGATGCAAAGAGGGTGTAAAATGGACAAAAAAGCTTGCCATCCATTGGAAAACGTGATGCATCCGTTGTGTACTCACTGCTTACGTGTTTCATACACTCTATCCGTCATGCATCCATCCACTGAGATTTCATCCACGCAAGACGTTTTGAGCTGCACAAAACTTTTTGAGCGGATGAACTTTCCGCCGCGTACGATGTACATCCGCGACACATACGGG
>BHFT01014434.1:0-12906 GCA_004320025.1 Laticauda laticaudata | reverse complement strand
AGGATTTAAATTTTTTTTAAAAAAGGAAAGGAAAGGAAAGGAAAAGGAGGGAGGGAGGCGGGAGAGACGAGACCGGGAGAGTTATCACATTGATCGTGCACACACGCCAAGAAGTCGAGGCTTTTTCTTTTCTTTTTTCTTTCTTTTTGCCGAACCACGAGGAAATCCCGGACTGGATCTCCCGCGCACAAGATCTCTTCCCCTTCCCTCGCTCTTCAGACATGACACGGGGCGGGGTCCGATCCAAGATAGGGCATGTCTGAACCTAAACGCGCCCTTCCGGTGCTGGCCAAAAGGAAAGGGGTGGGGGAGATGTGCAGAGCTGGCGGGCGGTGAGCGCAGATGTTGCCTCTTTGGGCGCAGAGCGAAATTAGCCACGCGAATTGACTTCTGCAGTTCGCCCCGTTGCCAAGGTCATCAGTCAATCGTCTGCCAAGTGCTGGGAAAGGCCCACATCTGGAGGGGAGCCTCCGCTGCCCGAGGCGCGCTCGCACCTTTTCCTTGCCTGCGGAGAAGGGACCTTGTAGGTCATCTAGTCCAACCCGACCCCACCCGCCACCGCCATCCAAGAGGGACCCGACACCATTTCTGACAAATGGCAGTCCGAGCTCTTCTTGAAAGTCTCCCACCAACTTCCGAGGGCAACTTCTGTTCCATGGGTTGATTGTTCTCCCTGTCAGAAAGTTTCTCCTTGTTTCCAGTTGAATCTCTCCTTGGTCAGCTTCCATCCATTATTCTGTCTGGCCTTCAGGCGCTTTAGACAATAGCTTGACCCCTTCCTCCTCCCCGTGGCAGCCCCTCAAATATTGGAAGACCTCTATCATGTCTGCCCTGGGCTTCTCTTCACTCGACTAGCCATGCTGGAGACTAGTATGGTTTAGCCTCCAGTCCACTAACCATCCTGGTTGCTCTTCTCTTCTGAGTCTCAACATCTTTTTCATAATGTTGGTGACCAAAACTGGATGCAGTTACTCTAGGTGTGGTCTTACTAAGGCTTCTAGAGTGGTAATTAGACTTCCCTTGATCTTGAATGTATCCCTCTGTTCATACAACTTTGGATTGCATGAGGCTTTTTTGGCTGCAGCTGCTGCTGCAGCACACTGCTGGCTCATATTGAGCTTTTCCTTATTTTCCTTTCGCACAGAAGGACAAGCGGGAGGCATCAGGCAGGAGAGACGGGTTAAAGTGTCTGGAGTTGGTCGTCTGACTTGAATGCCTTTTTAATGCGGTATTGATTTAGCCACAATAAGTATTCAGTGCGGCGGAGAATATTGTGAATGTCGTGCCCTGGGGAAACTGTTCTCATTCATTGGGATCATACAGGGGTGTAGCAGCAGCACCAAATCTGGGCTGCAAAACCTCTCAGTGGCCCCTTATGCGATCATTGGCCATTGGCCAGACCTCGTAGTTTGTCAGCTGCAGAGAATCAGGCTCCCATGTTAAGTTCCAATGAAGCGGATCTATTGCTCTTGTCTATGCATAAGAATCAGCACTAAATTGGTGCTAGATCATGGAATTCAAGAAGGGATGGACTTGGCTCACTTGTGGGGTTGTAACTACTCCAGGCTGATTCCTCTCTTGACTCCTTCCCCAGACTCTGCCTCTTTTTCTCATACATTGTCCTAAGTCTAACCAGTGAAAAATAGCCGGCAGTTGTTGTTGTTTTTTTAATGCTCCAGACATTCGATTCGCCATGTCCTAATGTGTTGCCACATTACCACATTCAGGATATAAGGGGAAGTTGGGGTGTGATTCAATAGGCTGCTGCACAGTTTTTCCTTAACTACAATGTAATGTATGTTGGGTGGGTTTTCCCAGTACACTGATCCATATATCATGTTTTATCAACTATGCTAGCAGTTCATGCAATACTGTCACAAATGAACAAAACACAGTGCAGGTGTTGTTCCAAACCAGCCAGTAATTAGTTGATGTCTCCGTGGTATTGTGGAAAATTAGCACCCACTTCTCTCCTTAGAAGAATGAAATATTTTGAGAAATATTAAAAAGGCAGAATATTATATTTCCATGGATGAGAAATGGAGAAACATGCTCTTGGAAAGCAACCCCCACCTTTCTTAATCGCCCTCAGCAGATGTCAGCACTTAAGATAAAGATATAGCTAGCTCTATTCATAAGCAAATACCCTCACCCAAGATCCAACAAAGGTAGGATTAGCCCTTAACCACAATAGGAATTGCCCAAAGCCCCTTTACTGCATTGTCTCAGTTGCGCCACCCCCAGCAGTTCAAACTTTAACCAAACTCAGCTCAGATACTCCTGGGATTTGTACATGGCCCTATGGGAGTCTGGCAACAGCCAATAAAATACATGTTCTTGCACAGGAACAGGAAGTTCAAGGACAAAGCCCAAGAGAAGGTATAAGTACTCCCCTCCCTACTCTCAACTCCATGTGGTCAGCTGCCCAGAAATCATGTACTTGGTGGTTCTGTTTCAACATTAAACCATCTTTCCAGTCAGCCTCCATGTTTGCAGTGTCTTCATCCCTGCTTGGAACCAAACCAGATGGATATTTCTTCCAACAATATGAACCAAGGAACTGGATTAATTCAGTTAACTATGGTTTAAAATGGTATGCAAACAAAACCTAAATTTTATAAATCATTCTTTGCTTCATTATTATTAAAAACAGCTTTTTTTTACAAAAAAGTTTATTAAGCACTCATAGTATGCAGAGTTATAACCCAGAGCAGAGCTGGTATCCAGCAGGTTCTGACCTGTTCTGGAGAACCGGTAGCAGAAATTTTGAGTAGTTCGGAGAACCAGCAAATACCACCTCTGACTGCAGATTTTGCAGTATCCTTCCCCTGCCATGCCCACCAAGCCAAGCCCATAGAACCGGTAGTAAAAAAAAAAATTGAATCCCACCACTGACCCAGAACTATATGGGCAGCCATATAAATTTTATAAATCAATAAAAATAAACTTTATTGGATTTATTAGATACATGTTACAGCAATACCATTACAAAGGCCAGGCAGATAACATGTCAAATGAAATTCAGGCCAATCACAACTAACCCTAACCTAAGCAAAACCTGTGACTGTTTCTACATACATACAAGAGAGTAGCAAGAAGTCCTTGTGGTTGAATTTTCATAGCAGATTGGCTGGTTTCATACAAAAAAGTAATATCACAAAAAAGTTAACATTATTTTAGCCTAGCATGTTTGTGTTTTGTGAACCCGGCCACACAGAAATGTAATCTTGTACTATGGGGAACTTATTTCAGAGCCATACAGCCAGGTACCTCCCAATGTACAGTATGTACTACAGTCACTACAATCTAATGATTGGACAGCTAGTTTGATGGATGTTAGTCCAAAAATATGTGAAGGGCAGCATTTTGCCTATTCCTAATCTAATCCAGTATTGACCTAGTTCATTAAATGTTTACAATAATCATTGCTTATAATAAGTCATAATAGGCTATGTTCAATTAGCTGTAATTTAAAAACACTTTTAATAAGCATCAGTGACTGAATCAGCATAATCTGCTACTGTCTGTAAAAAAAACCTAACATGGCTTAATGTTGTATGGGAACTCAGCCAATTATTAATGCCTTTTTAAATATCAACAAAACTTATCTTCCTTCATTATTTCATCATGTCCACAAGTATCTAAGTATGTTACATATCTTGCCTTCTTTGAACAGGTAGTTCAAAATTGCAAGGTGGCCAGGATAACAAGAAAAGTAGAAGTTTTTCAGCCATAGATTTTGGCCAATTGAACTGGAGGAAAGTCAGCTTGAGAACAAAGGGGTGTGGCACCATGTCAGGAACAATGCCAAAGCCTTTGGTAAAAGGGCCATGTTTTTCAAAATAAGTACTAAGCAAGTACACAAGCACATCCTTATCTCTCAAGTCCTGCTGATATAGGTCCATCTCCAGAGTTTCTGTATGTGTTTGTCCAACCAATAATATGATGTTGCCAGAAAAAGGGGCCAATTAATGCTAATTGCCTCTAAATATCCCAATCGACAGCGCTATTGAAAATTTTTCATACTGAAAAAGCAAGCATGCTCTATCTACTCTGCACTGTTTCCTTTCCAAAGTGCTGAGGGAGCAATTCTAGCCAATTGTACTTACATCATAATCACTACAATTCTCCACATGGGTTGCAAGTTATTTCACTGTACTGAGAGGAAGCTTTCACATGGATATGTTCATATTCGCATATTTGCTGCCACTGCAGAAAACACTTTCTTCCAGAAGGTTGCTTCCAGAAGCAGTTTTACACCTAGTGATATGTGCACACTGACTCTAGTTTAAACCAACATGGTGCTCCATTTGAAAAACTGGTTATCTACATGCACACACTTGGCTGAAATCTGCTAGGAGCTATCGCTACATGGATTGAAATCCACTGCAGTTTTAGGAGCAGGTGTGCACCAATGTGGAATGGATTCAGAACCAGAAGTTATTACTGTATTCAAAAGAATTTGTATTCAAATCTCTAAATAGCTACTGTGCATTCCATGTGAAATCTTTATGCTAGTTTCTGGATTTTTATTTTTATTTTTTACACAAGAGATGGCTGAGTGACTGAGGAAGCCAAACCGGCTTTGAAGTAAGAATTCTTTAACAATGATTCAATGGCTAGGTTGATGCATCTTTTGGGATTTGTAAACTACAATCTACAAACCATAGTAGTTGAGATTGTATATGCTCACCCAAAAGCAAATCAATAATGGTTTGACTTGGCATCAAAATATTAGATTCACATAGCATTTTAAACCACAGTTCACTTAATGACATCTTGACAAAACATGCCACTGTCCTTTTCTTGTCAAGATTCCTTTTACTGGATGCATCCTGATCTCTTTGCCATTTTGAAAAAGAGCGTGCTTCTGTTCCGTCCGGAAAGAAGCGCGTGAGACCGGGTTCCAAACAACAACTCTTTATCATAGCCCAAGCCGCGGCAACCCTTTATATAGCAGCTAGCCTGCCGGCTTGTGGCCAATGACAGTTATTTAATTCTTCCCACCGTTTGGCGGCTTCCCGGATTGGTTCCTANGCGGCTTCCCGGATTGGTTCCTAGCGAACCAATCCGTAAGTGGCCTTTTCAGCCAATCAGAATGGAGTACTTGGAACCTACCAAGTTCCATACAGAACAGCTTCCATCTTGTATATTGTCAAATATGAAGACAAAAATGTTAATTAAAAAAAAATCCTGCCTATTTAGATTAGAATCATTGTTAAATGGAATGCCACATTTAACAATGATCCTAATCATTGTTAAATGGAATGCCACATTAGGGGTTGCTGTTTTTTTATATACTTGATGTTGTATTTTGATAAAAAGATTTCTTTTTATCAAAGATTATTTTATTTTGCTGCTTGACTGTTCAAAATTTGCCACTCACATATCCTTGCTAAAGTAATGAGACATTCTATAGCTGGTTTAAAACAGAAGAGAAAAGCGATCATTTGAATAGAATTAAATCACTTCCCAAATATAGCGATTTTTCCACTAGTTAATTTTGTGTCTTAAAGTAACTATCATTGTGCTGATATAATGGTAATAAGTCACAGTTGTGATCTGGTACAACAATGTCTGGAAAAGGTTTTAAGATGCTATAAATGGCTATTGAGGAAATGACCTATATATCTAGATCTACTTATTCTTGAATAAAGATGGGCTCTGGAAAGAAATTTGATCAGTTTAGTATCACTGTTTTTAAATATCTGTTGAGGACATGACAATTCAATGTATAATATGTGAATGATGTGTGTTCGTGTTTATTTTTATAGTCATAATGTACACTGAAGATGGTATTTAATTTTGTACGAGGTGCAATGACAGTGAAGTAACCTAAACAAATAGAATTTTGGTCAGAGTGAAAACCAACATATATCATGGTTTGCAGTTCTTTATTGACTAAAATGAGATTTACATTGTCCACCATCTTTTTGAAGTGCTAATGGGAAAAGTCTGTTATACAAAAAACAAAACAAAACCCTATAAAGACTTGTATGAAATCACTGCATGTATTTTAGGCTTGGACAGAATATGGGCGACTTATATGTAGTTTACAGGATAAATTAGAAATCCTAGCTTACATTGGGGTAAAACTAGGCTTTGATTATACTTTGTATTCTGGCTCATATAGACCAAAATTAACTATTCTTCCATTTAACAGGGAATATTACATGTGGCATAAGGTTAAGGGTTATTAATTCAATCTTTCCTTTTCTAACTAGCAGGTATGATATGAAAACTCTGATTATCCAAAGACATAATGGAAGGGCAGGCATCAGTTTCTACGGGCCCATCTGATGCTGACCATAACATATGGCTTGGAATTTAAGAGGAGTAAATGCTAAAGAGTATAAATTGATTATTTAAATTAAAGATATATTGGGTATGAACCAAAGAGAATTGGGAAAGATATGTTAGATCTAAATGAAGCTGTCTGATCTTATGGAACAATAAATATACAGGAAAGAGAAGGTTTAAATTACAAATTAAGAAGCAAAAATGTACGGTATATGAGAAAGCATAAACTGATATAATTTAGGTTGTTATGAGTTCAGATGAATCTAAGGATCCAGAGGTTGTGATAGTTGCAATTAATAGCTCATCTGAACTCATAGCAATTTAAATTATATCAGTTTATGCTTTCTCATATACATTTTTATTTTTTAAATTGTAATTTACACCTTCTCTTTCCTGTATATTCATTAACTGTGCTCCATAAGATCAGATCAGATTCATTCAGATCTAATACACCTTTCCCAATTCTCTTTGGATCATACACAATATATCTTTAATTTCAATAATTAAATTAATGCTCTTTAGGATTGACTTTTCTTAAATTCCAAGCCATATGCTATGGTCAACATCTGATGAGCCTATAGATATTGATGTAAGGACCAGAGATTGGAAATTACAGAACATTCTGACACTTTTTTCCAAGAGAAAAAAAACCTCTGCTATGTGATATGAATGGAGGGTGGAACAAGGCTAGAGCATACAGAAAGAATGATTGGGATATTCAAAAGCTCCAGAATGAATAAGAATAGTGATTGATGAATATTTGCTTAGAAGAAACTATGTTAATTTCAAATATATAGTGTAAGCACTAGTCTATTCAGGCAGAAACATGGCAAAAGAATAAATACTGTATAAACCTAAAAACATGATTGATTTGATTATGTGAGAGACTGAGAAGAACTAAATGTTACGAGGATGTTGAACAGTTCTGAAGACAGACATTTTTTGTTAGTATGGAAAACAGGTCTTCAGGCAAAAGGAAAAAATAAAAAGAAGTGAAAGCTAAAGCAAAAGTAGATTAAATACAGAAAAAAAACCTATGAGAAATAATTAGATTCTTAAACAGATTTATGGATAAATGTGTGACTTGGATGATTTTCAGGGAATATTAGATAGATTGTCTGATGCAACAAGAAATATAAGAACACCAAGATAATTGTGTCAAGGAAAATGGAGCAAACAAGAGTAAATTCTACATATATGGTAAAAATACTGGAGCTAGTAGATGCATTTATGTATCTATATTTATTTATGTTGGGAGGGAAATGAAGAAATTTTAATATATTCTAATGCTGCAAGAAAGATAATGTATGATTTATTGTGAGGAATAAATATTTACTGAAAAAGCAAAAATGACTTCATAGCGGAATGTTCTTCTGTCCATTTTATTATAAGGCGGTAAGAGTGAGGATATGGTTAAAAAAAGTATTTAGAATAAATAGGTGATGAGTGAATGGAAACTAAATAGAAAAGTGAGTGGCCAGAATGAAAGAATTATGCTTACGGGGTTTAATGTACAGAGAGAATGAATGAGAATCAAATTGTAAAACAAATTTATGAAGAGTGAGTGAATGAGTTGAGAGAAAGTGGAAGTCTGGGGAAATTGTGGTTGAAATGAAGGGGGGGGAGAGAGACAGAGGGAAGGAGGGAGGAAGAACAAAAGATATATACAAAGCAAGCATTGTGTAAGTGTGATGGAAATAAGGCTAGTTTGCAAGGAGAATAAGTTAAAGAAAGTTATAGTGAATGGTATTTGTGACAATAATTATTTTCTTTATTTTTCCTATCTCCTGCCAAAATTTATGTTGCCCACCATTTCACACTCCTTTTCTGCACTGCATTTCCTAGATTGTCTTCATAGGTAGTCTTCCTTTTGTGGCTGCCCACACTTACAATGGAGATGAAAACCAAGTTACTTTTTTATATATATATGACCTTCACAGGACAGTAAAGCAAAGCAAAAAGATCATAAGCACAGTTTCACTTAGAAACTGCTTTGCTTAATGACTGAGTGCCCTGTCCTCATTGTGGTGGTTAAATAAAGTCTACCTGTAGTGTGATGAAATTACAGGTAGTCCTCAACTTACGACCACAATTGAGCCCAACATTTATGTGGTTGAGTGAGACATTTGTTAAGTGAGTTTCACCCCATTTTACGACTTTTCTTGCTACATTTGTTAAGCAAATCACTGCAGTCATTAAATTAGTAACACGGTTGTTATTTGAATCTGGTTTCCCCATTGAGTTTGCTTGTCAGAAGGTCTCAAAAGATGATCACATGACTCGGGGATACTGCAACTGTCATAAATATGAGTCAGTTGTCAAGCATCTGAATGTAAGTCACTGGTATGCATCATAAGTGTGAAAAATGGTCATAAGTCACTTTTTTCAGCGTGGTTGTAACCTCAAACGGTCACTAAATGAAGTGTTATAAGTCAAGGATAACCTGTACAAATGGGTCCTGTTTGCCCAACAAGGCGAGAAAGAAATCTTACAAAATGAGAGCATGTGCAACACCACTTTAAAATCCTGCACACATAGCAAGATTCAAATGTAGTTTGAACTCGGGGCTGTAATCTGAAGACTGTTTTGAGCCTTTTCCTACTGCAGAGCTGAAGTTCTTGTCCATCTATTCTTGTGCTGGGAAAAACTATGCTGCCTTGAAATTCCCATGACTAACCCTTCTCCCACTTGTGTTCACTCTGTTCCCAGTCACCTCACCTCTTCAAGAAAGTGAGTGACAAACATACCCTGAGGCTGCTCTTCAGCAATATTGGAATTAGCGAGAAAACGTAAAACATTCTTACAGCTAAGGGTCATTTGAGCATATTTTACCCACGGGTTATGGTTAAGCTGAAGGCAATGTCACGGAGCCACGGCAAAAAAAATGGTGTGGTCAGAGCATGTTTTTGCCATGGCTAGATGCAAGGGGAGAAAGGCTTTATGGAGTATGCAGGCAGATAAGTACAACAATATTTAACTGATGGATTATCAAGATGCCAACAATTTTGAAAACTACTCAGAGTCTAGCTCAAATCACAAGAATGGTAGTTTTCCAGACAAATCAGCCTACCCCATGAATTCCACCGAGCTGATACAAGAATATTACTGTCTGTCCTGGTGTAGTAGCAAGAAGTAAGCTAGCACTTTGTTAAGATGATTACCATAGTTACCCAATGCACAAAATGCTTAAGAACCACTTCAGTTTCTCCAGCCAGATCCACATCTCAGTTGATGAAAAATACTCCAGGTGAGAATGAATGAAGGAGAAACTTCCTGACAGTGAAAACAATTAATCAGTGGAACAACTTGTCTCCAGAGGTTGTGGTGGCTCCAACACTGGAAGTTTTTAAGAAGATATTGGACAACTATTTTTCTGAAATGGTACATAGGGTTTCCTGCCTGAGCAGGGAGTTGGACTAGAAGACCTCCAAAGTCCCTTCCAACTCTGTTTTTCTGTTATTCTTTGCACTTATCCAACTATATGAAAGAGCAGATAGGCCTATGAAGATGAATGCTTGTAAAAGGGGCAAAGAAGTAAAATTGTTCAATGCCTTCTTAATATCTTCTGGGCTTCAGCTGCTTCAGACTTTCAATGAAAGCTGTAGAAGGGCACTTTGCTCTCACTGAATAATTTACTCAGATCTCATGGTCAAACATATTGCTGCTTCTTCACCCCTCATGCCATCCCAAGTAGTACAACACTATTGGCTATGGTAGAAACACCCAATACTAGATAATTTTCCCCCAAGCTACTCAATCTCCTCCTAGATTATATGATAGTTTTCAAAACGAGCAGAATCTCATGTACAATTTTCATCCATTATTAGACAGCTTAAGAAGATCACCCATAAACCACATCTTCCATGTCACATCTTAGATATCACTTCCCTCCCCTCCCCTTTGCAGAACAGAATGAATGGCGGGAAAAGTTAAAGTGAAACTTCAGATCCCATCTTGTCAATCTATCATAAAGAGCACTAGCATTAGCACTTAGACTTATATACCGCTTCACAGTGCTTTGTAGCACTCTATGGGCAATTTACAAATGTCAGTATATTGCCCTCAACAATCTGGATGTTCATTTTAGTGACCTCAGAAGGATGGAAGGCTGCGTCTACCTTGAGCCAGTCAGGATCAAACTCCTGGCTGTGGGCAGAGCTTGCCTGCAATACTGCATCCTAACCACTGTGCCACCACCACAACACTTAAGTGTTCCTGGAGTTGTTCTACTTTTTTTTGCTCAGCCACAGATTTGTAAATTTGCTCAAATCAATTGATGCAAAATCAATGTTCTGCTACTCATTGCCTCTTGGCCTTGGTTTTTCCTTTAGGGCTTCCAAGTCTTGGTCTGACTCTAAATTAAACAAGTCAAGGCGCTGAACCATGCTCTTTCTCAAGCAACCAATTGCTCCATACGAACCATGCTAGAATTAGCTTTAAAAGCTGCTCTTACTGTTTTGCTACAGGTCAGATTTTTATAAGCACTTTTTGTGCTGCTAACAGGAACCTTTCAAAAGCCCATGCAGCAGTGATTACAGATGGAACTATTAAACCCAAGAGCAGAAACCTGTTTCCTATTTTTCCCTAGAAATGAATAAATAGATAAATAGCCACACTGCAAAGAACATCCTGCCAATCATGCATTGTCCCCAGCATTTCTATCACTTATATCCTTGTTAAATCCAACCATCTTTCTAAATTGGAGAAGCTAACAAATATATGCATTAGATTTTTAATAAAAACCCTAGATTTTGTTGTTATAGCAACCAAAGCTGTGAGAATGTAGGGAAACAGCAGGAATAATTAAACCAAGCAGTGAAATCAACATTAATGGGACCAGTAAAAGGTACTCACATCATCAAAGACAGAGACTTAATATATGGGGAGGTGATATGTGGGAAGCCTAGAAAGACAGTGAATTTCCCCAAACAAAAGACAAAAATAGGCCTATCAAATAGATCTATTTAAATAATTAAATAGATTGTAGTGCAGCTATCAAACCAGCTACAAAAGCAGAAAATCCTTTGCCTTGACATGACAAAAGAAATATAGCAATAGAAATATAGAGCTTGGGAAGTTTGAAGAAGCAAACAAATCTTACCCAGAGAACTGGTGACAGTGAAACTATGCTGGGTTGACTTAGCCTGCTAAATCATAGTTTACTATGATGTACCAAATAAGCCACAATGCCTGAGCTCACATAGCATGCAAGCCAATTCTCACCCCTAAATAAATTATAGCTAGCATAATAAATCCAATCTATGACCTAATTCACTCATCCTGCTGAGGAGTAGTTTATTGAACTGAATAAATCATAGTTGGTTGGATTCACACAAGACACCAAGAATAAACAAACCTTAAAACCAAGATGCCTGGGTTCATGTATTGCACTATGCCAAAATGCAATTTGATTTTGATGACCATTTAATGCAAAGTTAGCTGCTGCCATTAGAGTTGGGGATTTAATTAATTCTGAAAGAGAGAAAAGAATAAATGAGTCTATGTACAGCAGCATGCAGCTGAACTCCACTGACTAGTTAAAACTATGATGATTTATGGATACTCACCGGGGATCCATTCTAACGATGCTAACCGATGCTAACTGGCATGGGCAACCTTTTAAATTCTGTAAACAACATGCAGTGTAGGAATCAGACATGCATATGTAGGGCATACATGAACACGTAACTTATGCTGTCAATATTCCTCCGTTTCCCAGATAAGAATGTGAGAGTGCACTTTAGCACAGTAGCAATGATACTATTGTAGTGCTATAATGCTAACCCACTCCCCTGTGATCCCGCTATCCAAAGATTTGGCTGTCTACAGGAGAGTGCTGTTTTGCTAGGGCAGGGGTCCCCAAACTTGGCAACATTTAGACTTGTTGACCAGTTCCCAGAAGTTGAAGTCCCCAAGTCTTAAAGTTGTCAAGTTTGGAGACCTCTGTGCTTGGGTAAAAAATGCTTCCCTCTTCCTTATCCCTGTTGCCTTTGCAATAGGCCTTCAAAGAACTTGGCCGACAGATGTCCAGGCTGGGGAGAGGTAAAGGGGAGGCTGAAGAGAAGAAGGCTGAGCCAGAGAGAGGTCACAGCACATCCCACTATACAACAATGGAATAAATCCAATTTCGATTGCCTTACCTCCTAACACATTTCACGCTCAGGTAACAAAATAAGCATTTCCCCTGCTTCTTTGGAGGTAGAGGAGCACCAGGGAGGCCACTGCTGATATCTATTGACTCCTATTTTCCACCATACAAGGGAATTCATTACTCTCATCTTGTCAACCATGTTCTTAGAAGAATCACAGTTATGTAGAGTAGATGCAGTTGCTAAGTAACAACATTGCCTGCTCATCATTGGGCAGTGGGAATAAAATGGCAGTGGTGGGGAGAACACTAAAATTAAGAAGTCTTGAATTTATCTTATCCAGATAGCCAAAGAACAAAAGCCATGACTTGGACCATTGTTTCCAGTAGTGTCTTACTCTAGTTTTTCCCTTTGAGTGAACCATACTCCTCTACTACACTTAAAGGCTAGGTCCCACTGGCCGACGGATGCAAAACGTATGCAAAAAGGACACAGTGGATGAGCAAAATTTTGGGGG